>JASUUJ010000153.1:0-176754 GCA_030449895.1 Citrus mangshanensis
GTATCGCAGGATCAATTGTATTACTCGCCCCCATAAAAATGTCAAGCGGGTAGGCTATAGCCTTGGGAGGGCTGGCCAGCAAATCCGCCATTACTCAGATGGCGGTTTCTGAGCGCCCTCCGTGTGCCAAAAATAGACGCGAGCACATGCAGCAAAAATAAGTCCCGAAGGTCCCGTCAGGATTCCTCCATGCAAAGTGCCACTTGGAGTGGGCTATAGCGCCTAGGAGGACGGCAAACCGTCCGCCCAGACTCGGAATGGGGCGAGACACCGAGCGCCCTCCGTGTTCTGAATAGAGCGCTGAGCATTGCCGCACCAAGTCGCCCCGAAGGTCCTGTCCGCAAAGTTCCTCCGCCATAAAATTGCCCAAAAAGCGGGTGAGCTATAGCCTTGGGGAGGGGGCCAGCCCCGCAAATCCGCCCGAACTTCGGAATGGGGCTGAGACTTTACGAGCACCCTCCGTGTTCCCAAAATAAACATGAGCTGCTTGGCGCTAAATCGCTTAGTCAGTCCCACAAGACCGTCATATGAAATACTTAAAAGCGGGTGGGCTATAGCCTTGGGGAGAGGCTGGCCAACCCAAATCCGCGGACTCGAAATGGGAGTGAGACTGCGGAAAGAGCACCCTCCGTAATACCAAAAATTGGCCTTGAACATGGCCACCCAAAAATAAGCCCCGAAGGTTCCGTCCCCAAGTTCTTGCGCAAGAAATGCCCTAAAGCGGGTGGGCTATAGCCTTGGGGGAGGGGCTGACCAACTCGTCACCGGACTCGGAATGGGGCGAGACTTTCTGACGCCTCCGTGTGCCAAAAAATAGGCCGCGGGCACAGCCGCACGCACCCAAAATAAGCACCCGAAGGTCAGTCCCCAAGTTCCTCCGCCGTAAAATGCCCCAGCGGGTGGGCTATAGCCTTGGGGAGGGCTGGCCTTAGTCCGCGGACTGGAATGGAGCCAGGCACAAGGCACCCTCCGTGTGCAAAAATATACATGAGGAACAGCCGCGCCGAAATATTGAAGGTCCCGTCCCAAGTTCGTCCGCCCCGCAAAAATGCCCAAAAGCACGGGTGGGCTATAGCCTTAGGGGAGGGCTGGCCCCAGCAACTTGATCCGCGGACTTTGAGATAGCCAGGCCAGAGACTACAGGCGCCCTCAAATGTGTGGCCTTAAGCGTGGGCGGGCACAGCCGCACCAAAATAAGCCCCCCTCCCCAAGTTTGTCCGCCGTAAAAATGCCCCTGAGGGTGGGCTATAGGCCTTGGGGAGGATGGCGACTTAGATCCGCGGACTCGTAATGGGCGAGACTTCTGAGCACCCTCCGTGTGCCAAACGTAGACGCGGGGAGCACAGCCCTTCAAAATATAAGCCCCCAGTCCCATCCCACAAGTTTGGCTCCGCCCGTAAAATGCTCAAAAGGGGTGGGCTATAGCGGGGAGGGCTGATGCGGCCATCGTCACGGGCTCGGAATGGGGCGAGACTTTACAGGCAAGCCCTCCGTGGCCAAAAATAGGCATGAGGCACAGCCGCAGCCCAAAAATAAACCCGAAGTCCGTCCCAAGTTCGTCCGCCGCAAAAAATGTCAAAAGCGGGTGGCTATAGCCTTGGGGAGGGCTGGCCAGCCGTCAGCCATTACTCGGTGGGGACTGGGCGAGACTTACGAGCGCCCTCAGTGTGCCAAAATAGGCCATGGGCACAGCCTTAAATAAGTCCCAGAAGGAATCCCACGTCCGAAGTTCCTCCGCCGCAAAAATTGCCCCGAAAAGCAGGGTGGGCTATAGCAGGGGAGGGGACGGCAAACTAAATCCGCCAGACTCGGAATGGGGCGAGACTTTTCGAGCGCCCTCCGTGTACCAAAAATAGGCCAGGCATTGTAGCAAAAATAAACTTGGTCCTGTCCAAGTTCCTCCGCCGCATGCCCAAAAGCGGGTGAGCTATAGCCTTGGGGAGGATGGCTAACACCAGCCGTCTGCGAACTCGGAATGGGGCGAACTTTCCCACCCTCGTGTTCCCAAAATAGGCATGGCACATGCCGCGCCTTAAAAATAAGCCAAGGTCCCGTCCCCCAAGTTCGTCCGCCCCGCAAAAATGCCATGAAAAGCGGTGGGCTATAGCCTTGGGGAGGGCTGGCCAACCCCGCGTCCGCCGGACTCGAAATGGGGCGAGACTTTGCAGGCACCCTCCGTGTGCCAAAAAAATTGGCCTTGAACTGACCCAAGCACCAAAAATAAGCCAGCCCGAAGGTTCCGTCCCCAAGTTCATCTGCCGCAAAAATGCCCACAAAGCGGGTGGGCTGCATAGCCTTGGGGAGGGCTGACCAGCCGTCCGCGGACTCGAATAGGGCGAGACTACGCGCCATCCGTGTGCCAAAAATAGGCAGCAGGCACAGCCATTGTGCAAAAATCAGCACCAGAGGTCCGTCCCCAAGTTCCTCCACCACATGCCGTAAAAATGCCAGCAAAAAAGCGGGTGGGCTATAGCCTTGGGGAGGGGCTGGCCAACAAATCCGCGGACTCGGAATGGGGCGAGACTTTACAGCACCCTCCGTGTGCCAAAAATATGCTGGAACTGCAGCGCGCAAATCACTTGAAAATCGTCCCCGTCCCGTCCCAAAGTTCGTCAATAAACCGCATAAAATGCCTTATGTAACAAAAAACGGGTGGAGGCTATAGCCTTGGGAGGAAAGCTGGCATGCAATCCGCCGGACTCGGAATGGGGCGGCGGCCCAGACTGCAGCGCCCTCCGTGTGCAAAAATAGAGCCGTGGGCACAGGCGCGCCCAAAAATAAGCCCTCGAAGGTTCCACGTCCTGAGATTCGTCCCGAAAAATTCCCAACGGGTTGGCTATAGCATTGGGGGAGGGCTGGCCAACGGCGGTTCGCGGACTCGGAATGGGGCGAGACTTCTGAGCACCCTCCGTGTGCCAAAATAGGCTGCGGAACAGCCGCACCTAAGCCCAGAAGGTCCCGTCCCCAAGTTCTTCGCCGCATAAAAATGCCTAAAAGCGGGTGGGCTATAGCCTTGGGGGAGGGGATGGCCAAATCTGCGGACTCGGAATGGGCGGGGCTGCGAGCGCCCTCGTGTTACCAAACATAGGCCCACGGCAAAGCCGCGCCCAAATAAGCCCGTAGGTCCGTCCCAAAGTTCGACCGCCACAAAAATGCCCAAAAAACGGGTGGGCTATAGACTTGGGGGAGGGCTGGCCCACGCCGTCCGCCGGACTCGGGAATGGGCCGAGACTTTTAGAGCCTCAAGTGGCCAAAAATAGGCCGCGGGCACAGAGTGGGCTATAGCCTTGAGGGAGGATGGCCAACTTCGTCCTTGGACTCGGAATGGGGAGACTTTGGCAAGCGCCCTCAGTGTGCCAAAACTAGACGCGGCCACAGACGCGCCAAAAATAAGTCCCTGAAGGTCCCTTCCCCAGGTTCGTCACGCACCAAATATGCCCAAAAAGCGGGTGGGCTACCGCCGAGGAGGGGATGGCGACACAAATCCCGCCAGACTCGGACTGAATGGGACGAGACTTTCTGAAGCCATCCGTGTGTGTGCCAAAAAACGGCGAGCACAGCCGTACCCAAAAATAAGCACCCGAAGGTCCGTCCCAAGTTCCTCCGCGTAAAAATGCCCAAAAAAGCGGGTGGGCTATAGCCTTGGGGGAGAGGAGCTGGCCACGCCAAATCCGCCCCGGACTCGGAATGGCGAGACTTTACGAGCACCCTCCGTGTACCAAAAATATGCAGGAACAGCGCGCTAAAATGTCCGTCCCAAGTTCGTCACACGCCGCAAAAATGCCCAAAAGCAGGTGGGCTATAGCCTTGGGGAGGAGCGCAGCCAACTTCGTCCACCGCGGACTCGAATGGGGGGCGAGACTTTGCAAGCGCCCTCCGTGTGCAATGCCAAAATAGGCCGTGGGGCACAGGCGCGCCCAAAAATAAGCCCTCGAGTCCGCATCACCAAGTTCGTCCACCGAAAAAATTCCCAAAAGCGGGTTGGCTATAGCATTGGGGAGGGAGCTGGCCAGCCGTTCGCGGACTCGGAATGGGCGAGACTTTTGAGCACCCTCCGTGTGCCAAAATAGGCTGCGGGCACAGCCGCACCAAAAATAAGCCCGAAGGTCCCGTCCCCAAGTTCTTCGCCGCAAAAATGCCTAAAAAAGCGGGTGGAGGCTATAGCGCCGGGGGAGGATATTATTTAACTCTCCGTCTGCGGACTCGGAATGGGGCGAGACTGCGGGCGCCCTGCGTGTGCCAAACATAGGCAAAGCAGCAAAAATAAGCCCCAGTAGGTCCGTCCCCAAGTTCGTCCGCTTCAAAAATGCCCAGCGGGTGGCTATTCCTTGGGAGGATGGCGACCCAAATCGTCGCCCGGACTCGGAGATGGGGGCGAGACTTTGCGAGGCACCCTCATGTTCCAAAATAGGCCGATGACACAGCCGCACCCAAAAATAAGCCCAGTACCGTCCCAAGTTGTCGTCCGCAAAAATGCCCAAAGCGGGTGGGCTATAGCCGGGGGAGGATGTCATCCGCACAATCCGCCGGACTGGAATGGGCGAGACTTTGCCAGCGCCCTCCGTGTGCCACCAATAGACGCGAGCACAGCCGCGCCCAAATAAAACCCGAATCCCAGTCCCCAAGTTGTCCGCATGAAGCCCCAACGCAAACAATGGGCTATAGACTTGGGGAGGGCTCCGCCCCTTCGTCCGCCGGACTCAGGAATGGGCCGAGACTTTCACGACACCCTCAGTGTGCAAATGACGCCCAGGCAAAAAAGCAGGTGAGCTATAGCCTTGGGGAGGGGATGGCCAACAAGTCCGCCAGGACTCGGAATGGGGAGACTTTACGGCGCCCTCATGTGTGCAAAAACTAGACGCGCTGACCACAGGCCGCGCCCAAAAATAAGTCCTGAAGGTCCCTTCCCCACTTAGGTTAAGTCACCGCAAATATGCCCAAAAAGCGGGTGGGCTAAAGCCTTGGGGAGGATGGCGACTCGTCCCTTGACGGAATGAGGCGAGACTTTCGCAAGCGCCCTCTGTGTGCCGCCAAAAATAGACCGCGAGCACAGCCGCACCCAAAAATAAGCCCCGAAGGACCGTCCCCAATTCGTCCGCCGCGCCAAAAACCCAAAAGCGGGTGGGCTATAGCGCCTTGGGGGAGGGTGCTCCAGCCGTCCATGCCGGACTGGAATGGGGCGAGACTTTATGGCGCCCCTCAGTGTGCCAACAATAGCTCTGGAGCCATAAACACAGCCGCACCAAAAATAAGCCTAGAAGGTCCGTCCCGAGTTCGTCGCCGCAAAATGCCCACCAAAAGCGGGTGGGCTATAGCCTCAGGAGGGCTGACCAGCAAATCCGCCCGGACTCGAATGGCGAGACTTTGGCGCCCTCCGTGTATTACCAAAAATAGACGCGAGGCACAGCCGCACCCAAAATAAGCACCCGAAGGTCCCGTCCGAAGTTAAATCCCGCCGCAAAAATGCCCAAAAAACAGGTGGGCTATAGACTTGGGAAGAGGCTGGCCCACTTCGTCGCCCAGGACTCGGAATGGGCGAGACTTTCACGGCGCCTCAGTGTGTGCCAAAACTGGCCAGGCAGTGGGCTATAGCCTTAGCCAGAGGGAGGATGGCCAAATCTTTGGAATGGGGAGACTACGGCGCCCTCCGTGTGCCAAAAACTAGGCCCCACAGACAGCAAAAAATAAGTCCCTGAAAGGTCCCTTCCCCAGGTTAAGTCCGCCATGCATATGCCCCAGCGGGTGGGCTATAGCCTTGAGGAGGGGATGGCCGACCAAATCCGCCCAGAGACTCGGAATGGGGCGAGACTTTCGCGCGCCCTCATGTGCCAAAAATAGACGCGAGCCGCGCACCCAAATAAGCCCAGTACCGTCCCCAAGTTAGTCACGCAAAAATGCCCAAGCAGGTGGGCTATAGCCTTCGGGGAGGGATGTCAGCAAATCCGCGGACTGGAATAGGCGAGACTTTATAGCGCCCTCCATGTGCAACAATGACGCGAGCACAGCCGCCACCAAAAATAAATAGCCCCGAAGGTCCGTCCCCAAGTTCGTCATGTAAATGCCCACAAAGCGGGTGGGCTATAGCCTTGGGGGAGGGGCTGACCCGCTCCGCCGGACTCGGAATGGGGCGAGACTTTATGGCGCCCTCCGTGTGCCAAAAATGGGCCGCAGGCACAGCCGCACCCAAAATAGCACCGAAGGTCCGTCCCCAAGTTCCTCCGCCGTAAAAATGCCCAAAAACGGGTGGGCTATAGCTTGGGGAGGGATGGCCGACTTCGTCCGCCAGGACTCGGAATGGGCCGAGACTTTCTGCGGCGCCTCCGTGTGCCAAAATAGGCTCAGCTGCAAAAATAAGCCCCGAAGGTCCGTCCCCAAGTTCGTCCGCCTTGAAATGCCCAAAAACCTGGGTGGGCTATAGACTTGGGGGAGGGCTAGGCCCAATCCGCCCGGAGCACGGAATGGGCGAGACTTTGCAGCGCCCTCGTGTCCCAAAAATAGGCAGCAGGCACAGCTCCAAAAATAAGCCCGAGTCCACGTCCCCAAGTTCGTCCTGCCCAAAACAGGGTGGGCTATAGCCTTAGGGGCTGTGCCAAATCCGCCGCCCGGACTCGGAATGAGGCGAGGCTGCGGCGCCCTCCGTGTGCCAAAACTAGCAGCCGCGGCCACGCCCAAAAATAAGTCCCGAGGTCCCTTCCCCAGACCATCGTCCGCCGCAGCGGGTGTATAGCCTTGGGGAGGGGCTGGCCAACTTCATCCGCCGGACTCGGAATGGGCGAGGCTTTGCGCGCCCTCCGTGTGCCAAAAATAGGCAGCGGGCACAGGCGCCCAAAAATAAGCCCCGAGGTCCGTTCCCCAAGTTCGTCCGCGCATTATACCCAAAAATGGGTGGACTATAGCCTTGTGGGTGAGGCTGGCCAAAATCCAGGAGATGGGCGAGACTTTGCTAGCGCCCTCCGTGTGCAAAAAAAAATAGGCGTGGGCACAGCCGCGCCCAAAAATAAGCCCCGAGGTCTCGTCCCCAAGTTCGTCCTCTGAAATGCTGCGGGTGGGCTATAGCCGGGGTAAAGGGCTGGCCAACCGTCCCGCACTTTCGGAATGGGCCGAGACTGCGAACGCCCTCCGTGTGCAAAAAAATAGGCCGTGGGCACAGCGCGCCCAAAAATAAGCCCAGATATCCCGTCCCAAGTTAAGTCCTCCATAAATGCCCAAAAGCCTTGGGTGGGCTATAGCCTTGGGGAGGGATGGCTAACTAAATCCGCCGGACTCGGAATGGGGCGAGACTGCAGTGCCCTCCGTGTACCAAAAATAGGCCGCGGGCACAGAGCAGCCCAAAAATAAGCCCCGAGTCCATACTCCAAGTTCTCCCTTGATATGCCCCAGCGGGTGGACTATAGCCTTGGGGAGGGGCTGGCCAACCGTCCGCCGGACTCGGAAAGGGCCGAGACTGCAGGCGCCCTCCATGCCGAAAATGAGCCACGGTCACAGCCGCGCCCAAAAATAAGTGCCCGAAGGTCCGTCCCATGTTCGTCCTCAGTAAAACTGCCCACAGGGTGGGCTATAGCCTTGGGGAGGAATGGCCAACAAATCCGCGGACTCGGAATGGGGCGAGACTTTGTGAGCACCCTCCGTGTGCGAAATATAGAGCATGGCTCAGCCGCTCCCAAAAATAAGCTCGAAGGTCCGTCCCCAGAGTTAGTCCGCGCAAAATGCCCAGCGGGTGGGCTATAGCATTGGGGGAGGGCTGGCCCGCCGTCACGGACTCGGGTGGCGAGACTGCGAGTGCCCTCCGTGTAGCAAAAATAGGCCAGGGAACAGCGCCCAAAAACCCCGAAGGTCCCGTCCCCAGTTCGTCCGCCCAAAATGCCCAAAAAAGCGGGTGGGCTATACCGCTTGGGGGGGATGGCCAACTTCGTCCGCGGACTCGGAATGGGGGCGAGTTCAGGCGCCCTCCGTGTACCAAAAATAGGCCATGGGCACAGCCGCGCCAAAACAGGCGCCCGAAGGTCCGTCCCCAAGTTAAATCCCGCCATAAAAATGCCCAACAGGTGGAGCTATAGCACAGGGGGAGGGGCTGGCCAACTATCCGCGGACTGGAATTGGGTAATACTTCCGATCGCCCTCCGTTGTACTAAAAATAGAGCGCGGGCACAGCCGTGCCCAAAAATAAGCACCGAAGGTCTAGTCCCCAAGTTAAATCGTCCCTTGCAAATACAGCAGGGTGGGCTATAGCCTCGGGGAGACACAGGCCCCCGTCCGCCGGACTCGGAATGGGGCGAGACTTTGCGGCGCCCTCCGTGCACCAAAAATAGGCGCGGACACAGCGCGCCTAAAAATAAGCCCCGAAGTCCACGTCCCAAAGTTCGTCAAAATGCCCAAAAAAGCGGGTGGGCTATAGCCTTGGGGAGGGATGGCCAACTAAATCCGCCGGACTCAGAATGGGGTGAGACTTTCGAGCGCCCTCCGTGTAAAAAATAGGCCCACGGCACAGTTACAAAAATAAGCCCCGAAGGTCCGTCCCAAGTTCGTCACCGCAAAATGCCCGGTGGGCTATAGCAGGGGAGGATGGCCAACTAATCCGCGGACTCAGAATGGGGTGAGACTTACAGCGGCGCCCTCCGTGTGCCAAAAATGGAGGCCCGGGCACAGTCGCACCCAAAATAAGCCCAAGGTCCGTCCCCAAGTTCGTCACGCAAAATGCCAAACGGGTGGGCTATAGACTTGGGGAGGGCTGGCCCACTTCCGCGGACTCGGAATGGGAGACTGCAGCGCCCTCCATGTGCAAAAAATAGGTGGCGGGCATAGCCACGTCCAAAAATAAGCCCCGAGAAGGGTCCGTCCCCCAAGTTCGTCATGTAAAAATAACCAAAAGCGGGTGGGCTATAGCCTTGGGGAGGGGATTGCCCACTCGTCCAGACTCGGAAGCGGGCGAGGCAATTTTCAGTGCCCTCCGTGTGTCCAAATGAGCGCAGGCACAGCTGCCCAAAAATAAGCCCGAAGGTCGTCCCCAAGTTAAAGTCCGCCAAAATGCCCAAAAGCGGGTGGGCTATAGCCTTGGGAGGGGCTGGAAGACTAAATCCGCCGTACTCGGAATGGGGCCAGAGACTTCACGAAGCGCTCTCCGTGTGCCAAAAATAGGCCGTGGGCACAGCGGCGCTTAAAAATAAGCCAAGGTCCACGTCCCAAGTTAAGTCATGCCGTAAAAATAACAAAAAGCGGGTGGGCTATAGCCTTGGGGAGGGATTGCCCTTCGTCCGCGACTCGGAAGGGCGGAATTTCAGCGCCCTCCATTAGTCAAAAATAGGCATGGCACAGCTGCGCCCAAATAAGCCCCGAGGTCCCGTCCCCAAGTTCGTCCGCGCCATAAAATGCCCAAAAAAGCGGGTGGGCTATAGCCTTGGGGAGGGCTGGAAGACTCGTCCGCCCGTGCTCGGAATGGGGCGAGACTTCTGACGCTCTCCGTGTGCCAAAAAATGAGCCGTGGGCACAGCCGCGCGCCAAAAATAAGCCCCGAAGGTCCGTCCCCAAAAGTTCCTCCGCGCAGTATGCCCAAAAGCGGGTGGGCTATAGCCTTGGGGAGGGGCTGACCAACTTCGTCCGCGGACTCAGAATGGGGCGAGACTTTCGAGGCGCCCTCGTGTGCCAAAAAAAAGGCCGTAGGCACAACCGCACCCAAAAATAAGCCCCGAGGTCAGTCCCCAAGTTCGTCCCGCAAAAATGCCCAAAAAAGCGGGTGGGCTATAGCCTTGGGGAGAGGGATGGCTTGTCCGCCCGAACTCGGAATGGGCGAGACTGCGAGCGCCCTCCGTGTACCAAAACTAGGCCGCGGAGCCAGCGCAAAAATAAGCCCCGAAGGTCCCATCCCCAAGTTCGTCCGCCGCAAAAAATGACCAAAAAAGCGTGGGCTAGCCTTGGGGAGGGCTGGCCAAATCTAAATCCGCCGGACTCAGATGGGCGAGACTTTGCGGCGCCCTCCGTGTACCAAAACTAGACGCAGGCACAGCCGCGCCCAAAAATAAGCCCGAAGGTCCCATCCCCAAGTTCGTCCGCATAAAATGACCAAAAGCGGGTGGGCTATGGCCTTGGGAGGGCTGGCCAACCCGTCCGCCGGACTCGGAATGGGGCGAGACTGCGAGCACCCTCCGTGTGCCAAAAATAGGCCGCGGGCACAGAGTGGGCTATAGCCAGGGGAGGATGGCCAACTCCGCGGACTCGGAATGGGCGAGACTTTGCGGCGCCCTCCGTGTGCCAAAACTAGGCGCGGCCATGGCGCCCCAAAATAAGTCCCGAAGGTCCCTTCCCCAGGTTCGTCCGCCGCAAATATGCCCAAAAGCGGGTGGACTATAGCCTTGGGGAGGGCTGGCCAACTCATCCGCCGGACTCGGAATGGGCGAGACTTTGCGGCGCCCTCCGTGTGCCAACAATAGGCCGCACAGGCAGCGCCAAAAATAAGCCCCTGAGGTCCCTTCCCCAAGTTCGTCCGCCAATTATGCCCAAAAAATGGGTGGACTATAGCCTTGGGGGTAGGGGCTGTGACAAATCCGCCGCACTTGGAATGGGCCGAGACTTTGCTAGGGCCCTCCGTGTGCCAAAAATAGGCCGTGAGCACAGCCGCGCCCAAAAATAAGCCCCGAGGTCCCGTCCCCAAGTTCGTCCTCCGCATAAAATGCCCAAAAGCGGGTGGGCTATGGCCTTGGGGAGGATGGCCAACCGTCCGCGGACTCGTAATGGGCGAGACTTTGCGAGGCCTCGTGTGCCAAAAATAGACGCAGGCATAGAGCGCCCAAAAATAAGCCCCGAAGGTCCCTTCCCCAAGATTCCTCCCCGCCAAATATGCCCAAAAGCGGGTGGACTATAGCCTTGGGGGAGGGCTGGCCAACAAATCCCGGACTCGGAATGGGCCGAGACTGCAGGCGCCCTCCGTGTGCCAAAAATAGGCCACAGGCACAGCCGCGCCCAAAAATAAGTGCCCGAGGTCCCGTCCCCATGTTAAGTCCTCCAAAAAATGCCCAAAAGCGGGTGGGCTATAGCCTTGGGGAGGGGATGGCCAACAAATCCGCGGACTCGGAATGGGGCGAGACTTTGTGAGCACCCTCCGTGTGCAGAAATATAGGCCTTGAGCTCAGCCGCGCCCAAATAAGCCCCGAAGGTCCGTCCCAAGTTAGTCCGCCAAAAATGCCCAAAAAGCGGGTGGGCTATAGACTTGGGGAGAGGCCCCCAAATCCGCCGTTACTGGAATGGGGTGAGACTTTAGGCGCCCTCCGTGTGGCAGAAAAAGGCCACGGACACAGGCACGCCCAAAAATAAGTCCCGAGGTCCGTCCCCAAGTTCATCCGCCACAAAATGCCCAAAAAGCATGGGTGGGCTATAGCCTTGGGGGGAGGGCTGGCCAACAAATCCGCCGGACTCGGAATTAGGCGAGACTGCGAGTGCCCTACGTGTGGCAAAAATAGGCGCGGGAACAGCCGCGCCCAAAAATGGCAGTCCGTCCCAGGATTCGTCCGCGCAAAAATGCCCAGCAGGGTGGGCTATACCCTTGGGGAGGGATGGCCAACAAATCCATGGACTAGGAATAGGTGAGACTTTGCGGCGCCATCAAATCGTGCACAAAAATATCCCCGAAGGTCCCGTCCCCAAATCGTCCGCAAAAATGCCCAAAAACAGGTGGGCTATAGCCTTGGGGCGGGGATAACTGCTCCTCCGCCGGACTCGGAATGGGGCGAGACTTTGCGCGCCTCGGTGTGCCAAAAATAGGCCGGTACAGCGCGCCCAAATAAGCCCCGAAGGTCCACGTCCCCAACCGTCCGCCAAAAATGCCGAAAAATGGGTGGGCTATAGCCTTGGGAGAGGGACAGCCAACCGTCCGCGGAACTCGGAATGGGACGAAATGGCGCCCTCCGTGTGCCAAAAATAGGCGCGTACACAGCCCGCAAAAATAAGCCCCGAAGGTCCGTCCCCAAGTTCGTCCATGCAAAATGCCCAAAAATGGGTGGGTTATAGCAGGAGGGGACAGCCAACTAAATCCCGCCCGAACTTCGGAATGGGCGAGACTGCGAGCACCCTCCGTGTGCCAAAACTAAGCCGTGTACAGAGCGCACCCAAAATAAGTCCCGAAGGTCCGTCCCCAAGTTCGTCCGCCGCAAAAGCCCAAAAAAGCGGGTTGGCTATAGCCTTGGGGAGGGATGGCCAACGTCGTCCAGCCGGACTCGGAATGAGGCGAGACTTTGCGAGCACCCTCCGTGTGCCAAAAATAGGCGGGGCACAGCGGCTCCAAAATAAGCCCGAGGTCCATCCCAACCGTCCGCCGCAAAAGCCCAGCGGGTGGGCTATGCAGGGGAGGGCTGGACAACTTTGTCCGCGGACTGGAATGGGGCGTACTTTGCGGCGCCCTCCGTGTACCAAAAATAGGCGCAGGCACATGCGCCCAAAAATAAACCCCGAAGGTCCAGTCCCCAAGTTCGTCGCCGCATAAAAATGCCCCAAAAAAGCAGGGTGGGCTATAGCCTTGGGGAGGGCTGGCCAACCTAAATCCGCGGACTCGGAATGGGGCGAGACTGCGGCGCCCTCTGTCCAAAAATAGGCCGTAGGCACAGCTGGCGCGCCAAAAATAAGCCCCGAGGTCCAGTCCCCAAGTTCGTCCGCATAAAATGCCCAAGCGGGTGGGTTATAGCCTTGGGGAGGATGGCCAACCGTCGCGGACTCGGAATGGGGCGAGACTGCGGCGCCCTCCGTGTGCAAAACTAGGCCGCGGCCACAGCGCGCCAAAAATAAGTCCCGCGAAGGTCCCTTCCCCAGTCAAATCCGCCATAAATATATAGCAGCGGGTGGACTATAGCCTTGGGGAGGGCTGGCCAAATCCGCCGGACTCCGGAATGGGCGAGACTGCGGCGCCCTCCGTGTGCCAAAAATAGGCCGCAGGCACAGACGCGCCCAAAAATAAGCCCCCGAAGGTCCCTTCCCCAAGTTCGTCCGCCGCAATTGTGCCCAAAAAATGGGTGGACTATAGCCTTGGGGGTAGGGGCTGGCAACAAATCCGCCCTTTTCAGGAATGGGCCGAACTTTGTGCAGCGCCTCGTGTGCCCAAAAATAGGCGCACAGAGCGCCTCCAAAAATAAGCCCCGAAGGTCCACTTCCCCAAGTTCGTCCGCCTTGATTATGCCCAAAAAATGGGTGGACTATAGCCTTGGGGTAGAGGGGCCAGCCAAATCCGCCCGCTTTCGGAATGGGCCAAGACTTTGCGAGTGCCTCGTGTACCTAAAATTAGGCGCGGGCACAGGCCAGCCCAAAAATAAGCCCCAGAAGGTCCCTTCCCCAAGTTCCTCCGCCAAATAAGCCCAGCAGGTGGACTATAGCCTTGGGGAAGGGGCTGGCCAACAAATCCGTCGGACTCGGAATGGGCCGAGACTTTGCGGCGCCCTCCGTGTGCCAAAAATAGGCCACGACAGCTGCGCCCAAAAATAAGTGCCCGAAGGTCCCGTCCCAAGTTCGTCCTCCAAAAAATGCCCAGCGGGTGGGCTATAGCCTTGGGGGAGGGATGGCCAACAAATCCGCGGACTCGGAATGGGCGAGACTTTGCAGGCACCCTCCGTGTGCGAAATATAGGCCGCGAGGCTCAGCAGCGCAAAAATAAGCCCCGAAGGTCCGTCCCCAAATTAGTCCGCCCATAAAAATGCCCAAAAGCGGGTGGGCTATAGACTTGGGGAGGGCTGGCCCAAATCCGCCCGGACTCGGAATGGGGTGAGACTTTGCGAGAACCCTCCGTGTGGCAAAAATAGGCCGGACACAGCCACGACCAAAAATAAGTCCCGAAGGTCCCGCCCCAAGTTCATCCGCAAAAATGCCCAAAAAAGCGGGTGGGCTATAGCCTTGGGGGAGGGGCTGGCCAACTTCGTCGCGGACTCAGACTTGGCGAGACTTTGCGAGTGCCCTCCGTGTGGCAAAAATAGGCCGCGGGAACAGCCGCGCCAAAAATGGTCCCGTCCCCAAGTTCGTCCGCAAAAATGCCCAAAAGCGGGTGGGCTATACCCTTGGGGAGGGATGGCCAAGTTCGTCCGCGGACTCGGAATGGGGCACAACTGCGAGCACCATCCGTGTGCCAAAAATAGTCCGCCAAAGCCGCGCCCAAAAATAGCCACCGAAGGTCCGGCCCCAAGTTAAATCGTCCGCCAAAAATGCCCAAAAAAGCGGGTGGGCTATAGCCTTGGGGAGGGGCTGGCCAACGTCTGCGGACTTGGAATGGGGCGAGACTTTGCGATCGCCCTCCGTGTGCTAAAAATAGGCCGGGCAGAGCCGTGCCCAAAATAAGTGCCGAAGGTCCCGTCCCCAAGTTCGTCCGCCGCAAAAATGCCCAAAAGCGGGTGGGCTATGCCTTGGGGAGGGCTGGCCCACTCCGCGGACTCGGAATGGGGTGAGACCTGGCGAGTTCCCTCCGTGTGCGAAAAATAGGGCACAGGCACAGCGCAAAAAAAATAAGCGCCCGAAGGTCCCGTCCCCAAGTTCGTCCGCAAAAATGCCCAAAAAGCGGGTGGGCTATAGCCTTGGGGAGGGGCTGGCCAACCGTCCGGGCTCGGAATGGGGTGAGACTTTAGCGTCCTCCGTGTGCCAAAAATAGAGCGAGCACAGTTGCGCCCAAAAACAAGAGGCCCGAAGGTCCCGTCCCCAAGTTCCTCCAAAAATGCCCAGCGGGTGGGCTATAGCCTTGGGGGAGGGCTGGCAACAATCCGCGGACTCGAATGGGAGCAAGACTTTGCGATCACCCTCCGTGTGCTAAAAATAGGCCGTGGGCACAGTCGTGCCCAAAAATAAAGACCCGAAGGTCCCGGCCCCAAGTTAAATCGCCGCAAAATGCCCAAAGCGGGTGGGCTATAGCCTTGGGAGAGGGGCTGGCCAACCGTCCGCGGACTCAGAATGGAGCAAGACTTTCAGGCGCCCTCCGTGTGCCAAAAATAGGCGCGGGCAGAGGCTCGCCCAAAAATAAGCGCCCGAAGGTCCACGTCCCCAAGTTCGTCCGCCGAAAAAATGCCCAAAAGCGGGTGGGCTATAGCCTCGGGGAGGGCTGGCCAACTAATCCGCCGGACTCGGAATGGGGCGAGACTTTGCGGCGCCATCCGTGTGCCAAAAATAGTCCATGAGCAAAGCCGCGCCCAAAAATAGCCACGAAGGTCCAGCCCCCAAGTTCGAAAAATGCCCCAGCGGGTGGGCTATAGCCTTGGGGAGGGATGGCCAACTTCCTCCGCGGACTCGGAATGGGCGAGACAGTGAGCGCCCTCCGTGTGCCAAAAATAGGCCTTGGTACAGCCGCGCCCAAAAAATAAGCCCCGAAGGTCCCTTCCCCAAGTTCGTCCAAAAATGCCCAAGCAGGGTTGGCTATAGCCTTGGGGAGGATGGCTTGTCGTCCGCGGACTCGGAATGAGGCGAGACTGCGAGCACCCTCCGTGTGCCAAAAATAGGCAGGGGCATAAGCGGCTCCCAAAAATAAGCCCCGAAGGTCCCATCCCCAACCGTCATGGCGCCAAAAAAGCAGGGTGGGCTATAGCCTTGGGGAGGGCTGGCCAACTTTGTCCGCGGACTCGGAATGGGGCGATACTTTACGACCGCCCTCCGTGTACCAAAAATAGGCCGGGCACAGCTGCGCCCAAAATAAACCCCGAGTCCCGTCCCCAAGTTCGTCCAAAAATGCCCAAAAAATGGGTGGGCTATAGCCTTGGGGGAGGGCTGGCCAACTAAATCCGCGGACTCGGAATGGGCGAACTTTGTGGCGCCCTCTGTGCCAAAAATAGGCGCGGGCAGCAGCGCAAAAATAAACCCCGAAGGTCCGTCCCGAAGTTCGTCCGCCGCAAAAATGCCCAAAAGCGGGTGGGCTATAGCCTTGGGGAGGGATGGCAACCGTCCGCGGACTCGGAATGGGGCGAGACTGCGGCGCCCTCTGTGTGCCAAACTAGGCGCGGCAACAGACGCGCCCAAAAATAAGTCATGAAGGTCCCTTCCCCAGGTCCGTCAAATATGCCCAAAAGCGGGTGGACTATAGCCTTGGGGGAGGGCTGGCCAACTTCATCCGCCGGACTCGGAATGGGGCGAGACTGCGGCGCCCTCCGTGTGAAAAATAGGCCGCAGGCACAGGCGCGCCAAAAATAAGCCCCGAAGGTCCCTTCCCCAAGTTAGTCCGCCGCATTATTGCCCAAAAATGGGTGGACTATAGCCTTGGGGTAGGGGCTAGCCAACAAATCCGCCCTTTTCGGAATGGGCCAAGACTTTGCCAGTGCCTCCGTGTGCCAAAATTAGGCCCTTGAGGCACAGACAGCAAAAATAAGCCCCGAAGGTCCCTTCCCAAGTTCCTCATGCAAATAAATAAGCCCAAAAAAGCGGGTGGACTATAGCCTTGGGGAAGGGCTGGCCAACTCGTCGTCGGACTCGGAATGGGCCGAGACTTTGCGAGCGCCCTCCGTGTGCCAAAAATAGGCCACAGGCACAGCCGCCCAAAAATAAGTGCTATGGCGAGGAGGTCCCAGTCCCCATAGCCAGGGGGCTTCGCCCGGACTCCTCACTTAAAAATGCCCGAGCGGGTGGGCTATAGCCTTGGGGAGGATGGCCAACAAATCCGCGGACTCGGAATGGGGCGAGACTTTGTGAGCACCCTCCGTGTGCGAAAATATAGGCCATGAGGCTCAGCCGCGCAAAAATAAGCCCCGAAGTCCGTCCCAAGTTAGTCCGCGAAAAATGCCCAAAAGCGGGTGGGCTATAGACTTGGGGAGGGCTAACCCGCCGTCCGTCGGACTCGGAATGGGGTGAGACTTTGCGAGCACCCTCCGTGTGGCAAAAATAGGCCGCGGACACAGCCACGACCAAAAATAAGGCCCCGAAGGTCCCGTCCCCAAGTTCATCCGCCGAAAAAATGCCCAGCGGGTGGGTTATAGCCTTGGGGAGGGGCTGCCAACTCCGCGGACTCGGGTGGGCGAGACTTTCACGCAGTGCCCTCCGTGTGGCAAAAATAGGCCGCGGGAACAGCCGCGTCCAAACATGGCCCCCGAAGGTCCCGTCCCCACGTTCGTCCGCCGCAAAAATGCCCAAAAAACGGGTGGGCTATACCCTTGGGGAGGATGGCCAACAAATCGCCCGGACTCGGAATGGGCACAACTGCGAGCGCCATCCGTGTGCCAAAAATAGTCCATGAGCAAAAGCCGCGCCCAAAAATAGCCACCGAGGTCCCAAGTTCGTCCGCCGCAAAAATGCCCAAAAAACGGGTGGGCTATAGCCTTGGGGGGAGGGGCTGGCCAACTTCGTCTGCCGGACTTGGAATGGGGCGAGATTTTGCGATCGCCCTCCGTGTGCTAAAAATAGGCCGCGGGCAGAGCCATGCCGAAAAATAAGCGCCCGAAGGTCCCGTCCCCAAGTTCGGCCGCCGCAAAAATGCCCAAAAAACGGGTGGGCTATAGCCTTGGGGGGAGGGGCTGGCCCACTTCGTCCGCCGGACTCGGAAATTGGCGAGACTTTACGAGTGCCTTCCGAGATCCGAAAATAGGCCGCGGGCACAGCCTCGTCCAAAAATAAGTGCCCGAAGGTCCCGTCCCCAAGTTCGTCCGCCGCAAAAATGCCCAAAAAACGGGTGGGCTATAGCCTTGGGGGGAGGGGCTGACCAACTTCGTCCGCCGGACTCGGAATGGGGCGAAACTTTATGAGCGCCCTCCGTGTGCCAAAAATAGGCCGCGGGCACAGCCGCGCCCAAAAAAAAGCACCTGAAGGTCCCGTCCCCAAGTTCGTCCGCCGCAAAAATGCCCAAAAAACGGGTGGGCTATAGCCTTGGGGGGAGGGGCTGGCCAACTTCGTCCGCCGGACTCGGAATGGGACGAGACTGTGCGATCTCCCTCCGTGTGCTAAAAATAGGCCGCGGGCAAAGCCGTAACCAAAAAAAAGCACCCGAAGGTCCCGTCCCCAAGTTCGTCCGCCGCAAAAATGCCAAAAAAACGGGTGGGCTATAGCCTTGGGGGGAGGGGCTGGCCAACTTCGTCCGCTGGACTTAGAATGGGGCGAGACTTTACGAGCGCCCTCCGTGTGCCAAAAATAGGCCGCGGACACAGCCGCGCCCAAAAACAAGCACCCGAAGATACCGTCCCCAAGTTCGTCCTCCGCAAAAATGCCCAAAAAATGGGTGGGCTATAGCCTTGGGGGGAGGGGCTGGCCAACTTCGTCCGCCGGACTCAGAATGGAGCAAGACTTTATGAGCGCCCTCCGTGTGCCAAAAATAGGCCGCGGGCACAGCCTCGTCCAAAAATAAGCGCCCGAAGGTCCCGTCCCCAAGTTCGTCCGCCGAAAAAATGCCCAAAAAACGGGTGGGCTATAGCCTTGGGGGGAGGGGCTGGCCAACTTCGTCCGCCGGACTCGGAATGGGGTGAGACCTGGCGAGTGCCCTCCGTGTGCGAAAAATAGGCCGCGGGCACAGCCGCGCAAAAAAATAAGCGCCCGAAGGTCCCGTCCCCAAGTTCGTCCGCCGCAAAAATGCCCAAAAAACGGGTGGGCTATAGCCTTGGGGGGAGGGGCTGGCCCACTTCGTCCGCCGGGCTCGGAATGGGGTGAGACTTTGCGAACGTCCTCCGTGTGCCAAAAATAGGCCGTGAGCACAGTCGCACCCAAAAACAAGGGCCCGAAGGTCCCGTCCCCAAGTTCCTCCGCCCCAAAAATGCCCAAAAAACGGGTGGGCTATAGCCTTGGGGGGAGGGGCTGGCCAACTTCGTCCGCCGGACTCGGAATGGGGCGAGACTTTGCGATCACCCTCCGTGTGCTAAAAATAGGCCGTGGGCACAGTCGCGCCCAAAAACAAGGGACCGAAGGTCCCGGCCCCAAGTTCGTCCGCCGCAAAAATGCCCAAAAAACGGGTGGGCTATAGCCTTGGGGGGAGGGGCTGGCCAACTTCGTCCGCCGGACTCAGAATGGATCAAGACTTTACGAGCGCCCTCCGTGTGCCAAAAATAGGCCGCGGGCAGAGGCTCGCCCAAAAATAAGCGCCCGAAGGTCCGTCCCCAAGTTCGTCCGAAAAAATGCCCAAAGCGGGTGGGCTATAGCCTCGGGAGAGGGCTGGCCGCCGTCCGCGGACTCGGAATGGGGCGAGACTTTGCGGCGCCATCCGTGTGCCAAAAAATAGTCATGAGCAAAGCGCGCCCAAAAATAACCACGAAGGTCGCCCCAAGTTCGTCAAAATGCCCAAAAAACGGGTGGGCTATAGCCTTGGGGGGAGGGGCTGGCCAACTTCGTCTGCCGGACTTGGAATGGGGCGAGACTTTGCGATCGCCCTCCGTGTGCTAAAAATAGGCCGCGGGCAGAGCCGTGCCCAAAAATAAGCGCCCGAAGGTCCCGTCCCCAAGTTCGTCCGCCGCAAAAATGCCCAAAAAACGGGTGGGCTATAGCCTTGGGGGGAGGGGCTGGCCAACTTCGTCCGCCGGGCTCGGAATGGGGCGAGAGTTTGTGACCACCTCCATGTGCCAAAAATAGGCCGCGGGCACAGCCTCGCCGAAAAATAAGCGCCCGAAGCTCCCGTCCCCAAGTTCGTCTGCCGAAAAAATGCCCAAAAAACGGGTGGGCTATAGCCTTGGGGGGAGGGGCTGGCCAACTTCGTCCGCCGGACTCGGAATGGGGTGAGACCTGGCGAGTGCCCTCCGTGTGCGAAAAATAGGCCGCGGGCACAGCCGTACCCAAAAAAAAGCGCCCGAAGGTCCCGTCCCCAAGTTCGTCAGCCGCAAAAATGCCCAAAAAACGGGTGGGCTATAGCCTTGGGGGGAGGGGCTGGCCAACTTCGTCCGCCGGACTCGGAATGGGGTTAGACTTTGCGAACGTCCTCCATGTGCCAAAAATAGGCCGCGGGCACAGTTACGCCCAAAAACAAGGGCCCGAAGGTCCCGTCCCCAAGTTCCTCCGCCGCAAAAATGCCCAAAAAACGGGTGGGCTATAGCCTTGGGGGGAGGGGCTGGCCAACTTCGTCCGCCGGACTCGGAATGGGGTGAGACTTTGCTCCGTGTGCCAAAAATAGGCCGTGGCCACAGCCGCACCCAAAAATAAGCGCCCGAAGGTCCCGGCCCCAAGTTCGTCCGCCGCAAAAAGTCTCAAAAAACGGGTGGGCTATAGCCTTGGGGGAAGGGGCTTGCCAACTTCGTCCGCCGGACTCGGAATGGGACGAGACTTTGCCAGCACACTCCGAGTGCCAAAAATAGGCCACGGGCACAGCCGAACTCAAAAATAAGCACCCGAAGGTCCCGTCCCCAAGTTTGTACGCCGCAAAAATGGCAAAAAAATGGGTGGGCTATAGCCTTGGGGGAGGGGCTGGCCCGCCGTCCCTTGAGACTCGGAATGGGCGAGACTGCGGCGCCCTCCATGTGCCAAAAATAGGCCGCGGGCACAGCCGCGCACAAAAACAAGTGCCCGAAGGTCCCGTCCCCAAGTTCGTCTGCCGCAAAAATGCCCAAAAAATGGGTGGGCTATAGCCTTGGGGGGAGGGGCTGGCCCACTTCGTCCGCCGGACCCGGAATGGGGCGAGAGTTTGCGAGCACCCTCCGTGTCCCAAAAATAGGCCACGACCACAGCCGCGCCCGAAGGTCCCATACCCAAGTTCATCCTCCGCAAAAATGCCCAAAAAACGGGTGGGCTATAGCCTTGGGGGGAGGGGCTGGGCAAATTCGTCCGCCGGACTCTGAATGGGGCGAGACTTTGCAAGCGCCCTCCGTATGCCAAAAATAGGCCGCGGGAACAGCCGCGTCCAAAAAAAATCCCCCGAAGGCCCCGTCCCCACGTTCGTCCGCCGCAAAAATGCCCAAAATACGGGTGGCCTATAGCCTTGGGGGGAGGGGCTGGCCAACTTCGTCCGCCGGACTCGGAATGGGGCGAGACTTTGCGAGCGCCCTCCGTGTGCCAAAAATAGGCCGCGGGCACAGCCGCGCCCCAAAACAAGCGCCTGAAGGTCCCGTCCCAAAATTCGTCCGCCGCAAAAATGCCCAAAAAACGGGTGGTCTATAGCCTTGGGGGGAGGGGCTGGCCAACTTCGTCCGCCGGACTCGGAATGGGGCGAGACTTTGCGAACGCCCTCCGTGTGCAAAAAATAGGCCACGGGCACAGCCGCGCCCAAAAATAAGCCACCGAAGTTCCCGTCCCCAAGTTCGTCCGCCGCAAAAATGCCCAAAAAACGGTTGGGCTATAGCCTTGGGGGGAGGGGCTGGCCCAATTCGTCCGCCGGACTCGGAATGGGGTGAGACTTTGCGTGCGCCCTCCGTGTGCCAAAAATAGGCCGCGGGTACAGCCGCGCCCAAAAATAAGTCCCCAAAGGTCCGGTCCCCAAGTTCGTCGCCAGCAAAAATGCCCAAAAAACGGGTGGGCTATAGCCTTGGGGGGAGGGGCTGGCCCACTTCGTCCGCCGGACTCGGAATGGGGCGAGACTTTGCGAGCACCCTCTGTGTGCCAAAAATAGGCCGCAGGCACAGCCGCGCCCAAAAATAAGCCACCGAAGGTCCTGTCCCCAAGTTCGTCCGCCGCAAAAATGCCCAAAAAACGGGTGGGCTATACCCTTGGGGGACGGGGCCGGCCCACTTCGTCCGCCGGACTCGGAATGGGGCGAAACTTTGCGAGTGCCCACCATGTGCCAAAAATAGGCCGCGGGCACAGCCTCGCCGAAAAATAAGCGCCCGAAGGTCCCGTCCCCAAGTTCGTCCGCATGAAAAATGCCCAAAAGCGGGTGGGCTATAGCCTTGGGGGAGGGCTGGCCAACCGTCCGCGGACTCGGAATGGGGCGAGACTTTGCGGCGCCCTCCGTGTGCCAAAAATAGACCGGGCACTGCAAAAATAAGCCCCGAAGGTCCGTCCCCAAGTTCGTCCATAAAATGCCCAAAAGCGGGTGGGCTATAGCCTTGGGGAGGGCTGGCCAGCAAATCCGCGGACTCGGAATGGGGCAATACTTTGCGAGCGCCCTCCGTGTGCCAAAAATAGGCCGCGGCCACAGCCGCGCCCAAAAATAAGCCCCCGAAGGTCCCGTCCCCAAGTTCGTCCGCTGCAAAAATGCCGAAAAAACGGGTGGGCTATAGCCTTGGGGGGAGGGGCTGGCCAACTTCGTCCGCCGGACTTGGAATGGGACGAGACTTTACGAATGCCCTCCGTGTGCCAAACATAGGCAGCGGGCACAGCCGCGCACAAAAATAAGTCCCCAAAGGTCCCGTCCCCAAGTTCGTCGCCAGCAAAAATGCCCAAAAAACGGGTGGGCTATAGCCTTGGGGGGAGGGGCTGGCCCACTTCGTCCGCCGGACTCGGAATGGGGCGAAACTTTGCGAGTGCCCACCGTGTGCCAAAAATAGGCTGCGGGCACAGCTGCAGCCAAAAATGAGCCCCCGAAGGTCCCGTCCCCACGTTCGTCCGCCGCAAAAATGCCCAAAAAACGGGTGGGCTATAGCCTTGGGGGGAGGGGCTGGCCAACTTCGTCCGCCGGACTTGGAATGGGGCGAGACTTTGCGAGCGCCCTCCGTGTGCCAAAAATAGGCCGCGGGAACAGGCGCGTCCAAAAAAAATCCCCCGAAGGTCCCGTCCCCACGTTCGTCCGCCACAAAAATGCCCAAAATACGGGTGGCCTATAGCCTTGGGGGGAGGGGCTGGCCAACTTCGTCCGCCGGACTCGGAATGGGGCGAGACTTTGCGAGCGCCCTCCGTGTGCCAAAAATAGGCCGCGGGCCCAGCCGCGCCCAAAAATAAGCCCCTGAAGGTCCCGTCACCAAGTTCGTCCGCCGCAAAAATGCCCAAAAAACGGGTGGGCTATAGCATTGGGGGGAGGGGCTGGCCAACGTCGTCCGCCGGACTCGGAATGGGGTGAGACATTGCGAGCGTCCTCCTTGTGGCAAAAATAGGCCACGGGCACAGCCGTACCCAAAAATAAGCCCCCGAAGGTCCCGTCCCCAAGTTCGTCCGCCGCAAAAATGCCCAAAAAACGGGTGGGCTATAGCCTTGGGGGGAGGGGCTGGCCAACTTCGTCCGCCGGACTCGGAATGGGCGAGACTTTGCGGCGCCCTCCGTGTATAAAAATAGGCCGCCGGCCCAGCCACGTCCAAAAATAAGCCCCAAGGTCCCGTCCCCAAGTTCGTCCGCCAAAAATGCCCAAAAAGCGGGTGGGCTATAGCATAGGGTGAGGGCTGGCCCACTTCGTCCGCGGACTCGGAATGGGGCGAGACTTTGTAGCGCCCTCCATGTGCCAAAAATAGGCTACCCAAAAACAAGCCACCGAGGGTCCCGTCCCCAAGTTCGTCCGCCGCAAAAATGCAGAAAAAGCGGGTGGGCTATAGCCTTGGGGAGGGGCTGGCCAATCCGCGGACTCGGAATGGGGAGAGCTTTAGTGCTCTCCGTGTGCCAGAAATAGGCCGCGAGCAGCAAAAATAAGCCCCGAAGGTCCGTCCCCAAGTTCGTCGCCGCAAAAATGCAGAAAAAAGCGGGTGGGCTATAGCCTTGGGGAGGGCTGGCCAAAATCCGCCGGACTCGGAATGGGGAGGCTTTGCGAGTGCTCTCCGTGTGCCAGAAATAGACGCGGGCACAGCCGTACCCAAAAATAAGCCCCCGAAGGTCCCGTCCCCAAGTTCGTCCGCCGCAAAAATGCCCAAAAAACGGGTGGGCTATAGCCTTGGGGGGAGGGGCTGGCCAACTTCGTCCGCCGGAGTCGGAATGGGCCGAGACTTTGCGAGCGCCCTCCGTGTGCCAAAAATAGGCCGCCGGCCCAGCCGCGTCCAAAAATAAGCCCCCGAAGGTCCCGTCCCCAAGTTCGTCCGCCGCAAAAATGCCCAAAAAACGGGTGGGCTATAGCATTGGGGTGAGGGGCTGGCCCACTTCGTCCGCCGGACTCGGAATGGGGCGAGACTTTGTGAGCGCCCTCCATGTGCCAAAAATAGGCCGCGGGCACAGCCGTACCCAAAAACAAGCCCCCGAAGGACCCGTCCCCAAGTTCGTCCGCCGCAAAAATGCAGAAAAAACGGGTGGGCTATAGCCTTGGGGGGAGGGGCTGGCCAACTTCGTCCGCCGGACTCGGAATGGGGGGAGGCTTTGCGAGTGCTCTCCGTGTGCCAGAAATAGGCCGCGGGCACAGCCGCGCCCAAAAATAAGCCCCCGAAGGTCCCGTCCCCAAGTTCGTCCGCCGCAAAAATGCAGAAAAAACGGGTGGGCTATAGCCTTGGGGGGAGGGGCTGGCCAACTTCGTCCGCCGGACTCGGAATGGGGAGGCTGCGAGTGCTCTCCGTGTGCCAGAAATAGAGCGGCAAAAATAAGCCCCGAAGGTCCGTCCCCAAGTTCGTCCGCGCAAAATGCCCAAAAGCGGGTGGGCTATAGCCTTGGGGAGGGGCTGGCCAACTGTCCGCTCGGAATGGGCCGAGACTTTGCGGCGCCCTCCGTGTGCAAAATAGGCCGCCAGCCCAGCCGCGTCAAAAATAAGCCCCGATCCGTCCCCAAGTTCGTCAAAATGCCCAAAAGCGGGTGGGCTATAGCATTGGGGTGAGGGCTGGCCCACAAATCCGCCGGACTCGGAATGGCGAGACTTTGTGGCGCCCTCCATGTGCCAAAAATAGGCCTTGGGCACAGCCGTGCAAAACAAGCCCCGAAGGACCCGTCCCAAGTTCGTCCGCAAAATGCAGAAAAAAGCGGGTGGGCTATAGCCTTGGGGGAGGGGCTGTCCGCGGACTCGGAATGGGGAGGCTTTGCGAGTGCTCTCCGTGTGCCAGAAATAGGCCTCACAGCGCGCCAAAAATAAGCCCCGAAGGTCCCGTCCCCAAGTTCGTCCGCGCAAAAATGCAGAAAAAGCGGGTGGGCTATAGCCTTGGGGAGGGCTGGCCAACAAATCCGCGGACTCGGAATGGGAGAGCTTTGCAGTGCTCTCCGTGTGCCAGAAATAGGCCGCAGGCACAGCAGCGCTTAAAAATAAGCCCCGAAGAGTCCCGTCCCATGTTCGTCCGCCAAAAATGCACAGCGGGTGGGCTATAGCCTTGGGGAGGGCTGCCGGACTGGAATGGGGTGAGACTTTGCGGCGCCCTCCGTGTGCTAGAAATAGGCCGCAGCGGCGCCCAAAATAAGCCCCAGGTCCGTCCCAAGTTCGTCCGCAAAAATGCCCAAAAACCCGGGTGGGCTATAGGGGGAGGGCTGGCCAACTAAATCGCGGACTCGGAATGGGGCGAGACTTTGCGAGCGCCCTCCGTGTACCAAAAATAGGCCACAGGCACAGCCGCGCCAAAAAATAAGCCCCCGAAGGTCCCGTCCCCACATTCGTCCGCCGCAAAAATGCCCAAAAAACGGTTGGGCTATAGCCTTGGGGGGAGGGGCTGGCCAACTTCGTCCGCCGGACTCGGAATGGGGCGAGACTTTGCGAGCGCCCTCCGTGTGCCAAAAATAGGCCGCGGCCCCAGCCGCGCCCAAAAATAAACCCCCGAAGGTCACGTCCCCACATTCGTCCGTCGCAAAAATGCCAAAAAAACGGTTGGGCTATAGCCTTGGGGGGAGGGGCTGGCCAACTTCGTCCGCCGGACTCGGAATGGGGCGAGACTTTGCGAGCGCCCTCCGTGTGCCAAAAATAGGCCGCGGGCCCAGCCGCACCCAAAAATAAGCCCCCGAAGGTCCCGTCCCCAAGTTCGTCCGCCGCAAAAATGCCCAAAAAACGGGTGGGCTATAGCATTGGGGGGAGGGGCTGGCCAACTTCGTCCGCCGGACTCGGAATGGGGCGAGACTTTGCGAGCGCCCTCCGTTTGCCAAAAATAGGCCGCGGCCCCAGCCGCGCCAAAAAATAAGCCCCCGAAGGTCCCGTCCCCACATTCGTCCGCCGCAAAAATGCCCAAAAAACGGTTGGGCTATAGCCTTGGGGGGAGGGGCTGGCCAACTTCGTCCGCCGGACTCGGAATGGGGTTAGACTTTGCGAACGTCCTCCGTGTGCCAAAAATAGGCCGCGGGCCCAGCCGCGCCCAAAAATAAGCCCCTGAAGGTCCCGTCACCAAGTTCGTCCGCCGCAAAAATGCCCAAAAAACGGGTGGGCTATAGCATTGGGGGGAGGGGCTGGCCAACGTCGTCCGCCGGACTCGGAATGGGGTGAGACATTGCGAGCGTCCTCCTTGTGGCAAAAATAGGCCACGGGCACAGCCGTACCCAAAAATAAGCCCCCGAAGGTCCCGTCCCCAAGTTCGTCCGCCGCAAAAATGCCCAAAAAACGGGTGGGCTATAGCCTTGGGGGGAGGGGCTGGCCAACTTCGTCCGCCGGAGTCGGAATGGGCCGAGACTGCGGCGCCCTCCGTGTGCAAAAATAGGCCGCCCGGCCCAGCGCGTCAAAAATAAGCCCCGAAGGTCCCGTCCCCAAGTTCGTCCGCCGCAAAAATGCCCAAAAGCGGGTGGGCTATAGCATTGGGGTGAGGGCTGGCCGCCGTCCGCGGACTCGGAATGGGGCGAGACTTTGTGAGCGCCCTCCATGTGCCAAAAATAGGCCGCGGGCACAGCCGTACCCAAAAACAAGCCCCCGAAGGACCCGTCCCCAAGTTCGTCCGCCGCAAAAATGCAGAAAAAACGGGTGGGCTATAGCCTTGGGGGGAGGGGCTGGCCAACTTCGTCCGCCGGACTCGGAATGGGGGGAGGCTTTGCGAGTGCTCTCCGTGTGCCAGAAATAGGCCGCGGGCACAGCCGCGCCCAAAAATAAGCCCCCGAAGGTCCCGTCCCCATGTTCGTCCGCCGCAAAAATGCACAAAAAACGGGTGGGCTAAAGCCTTGGGGGGAGGGGCTGGCCAACTTCGTCCGCCGGACTCGGAATGGGGTGAGACTTTGCGAGCGCCCTCCGTGTGCCAGAAATAGGCCGCGGGCACAGCGGCGCCCAAAAATAAGCCCCCGCAGGTCCCGTCCCCAAGTTCGTCCGCCGCAAAAATGCCCAAAAACCGGGTGGGCTATAGCCTTGGGGGGAGGGGCTGGCCAACTTCGTCCGCCGGACTCGGAATGGGGCGAGACTTTGCGAGCGCCCTCCGTGTACCAAAAATAGGCCACAGGCACAGCCGCGCCAAAAAATAAGCCCCCGAAGGTCCCGTCCCCACATTCGTCCGCCGCAAAAATGCCCAAAAAACGGTTGGGCTATAGCCTTGGGGAGGGGCTGGCCAACCGTCCGCGGACTCGGAATGGGCGAGACTTTGCGGCGCCCTCCGTGTGCCAAAAATAGGCGCGGCCCCAGCGCGCAAAAATAAACCCCGAAGTCACGTCCCCACATTCGTCCGTCGCAAAAATGCCAAAAGCGGTTGGGCTATAGCCTTGGGGGAGGGCTGGCCAACTCCCGCCGGACTCGGAATGGGGCGAGACTGCAGCGCCCTCCGTGTGTGCCAAAAATAGGCCGAGCCCAGCCGCACCAAATAAGCCCCGAAGGTCCGTCCCAAGTTCGTCCGCCTTAAAAATGCCCAAAAAAGCGGGTGGGCTATAGCATTGGGGAGGGCTGGCCAACAAATCCGCCGGACTCGGAATGGGGCGAGACTTTGCGAGCGCCCTCCGTTTGCCAAAAATAGGCCGCGGCCCCAGCCGCGCCAAAAAATAAGCCCCCGAATGTCCCGTCCCCACATTCGTCCGCCGCAAAAATGCCCAAAAAACGGTTGGGCTATAGCCTTGGGGGGAGGGGCTGGCCAACTTCGTCCGCCGGACTCGGAATGGGGTTAGACTTTGCGAACGTCCTCCGTGTGCCAAAAATAGGCCGCGGGCACAGTTACGCCCAAAAACAAGGGCCCGAAGGTCCCGTCCCCAAGTTCCTCCGCCGCAAAAATGCCCAAAAAACGGTTGGGCTATAGCCTTGGGGGGAGGGGCTGGCCCTCTTCGTCCGCCGGACTCGGAATGGGGCCAGACTTTGCGAGCGCCCTCCGTGTGCCAAAAATAGGCCGCGGGCCCAGGCGCGTCCAAAAATAAGCCCCCAAAGGTCCCGTCCCCAAGTTCGTCCGCCGCAAAAATGCCCAAAAAACGGGTGGGCTATAGCATTGGGGGGAGGGGCTGGCCAACTTCGTCCGCCGGACTCGGAATGGGGCGAGACTTTGCAAACGCCCTCCGTGTGCCAAAAATAGGCCGCAGGCCCAGCCGCGCCCAAAAATAAGCCCCTGAAGGTCCCGTCCCCAAGTTCGTCCGCCGCAAAAATGCCCAAAAAACGGGTGGGCTATAGCATTGGGGGGAGGGGCTGGCCAACTTCGTCCGCCGGACTCGGAATGGGGGGAGACTTTGTGAGCGCCCTCCGTGTGCTAGAAATAGGCCGCGGGCACAGCCGCGACAAAAAATAAGCCCCCGAAGGTCCCGTCCCCAAGTTCGTCCGCCGCAAAAATGCCCAAAAAACGGGTGGGCTATAGCCTTGGGGGGAGGGGAGGCCACCTTCGTCCGCCGGACTCGGAATGGGGCGAGCCTTTGCGAGCGCCCTCCGTGTGCCAAAAATAGCCCGCAGGCACAGCCGCGCCAAAAAATAACCCCCGAAGGTCCCGTCCCCAAGTTCGTCCGCTGCGAATATGCCCAAAAAACGGGTGGGCTATAGCCTTGGGGTGAGGGGCTGGCCCACTTCGTCCGCCGGACTTGGAATGGGGCGATACTTTGCGAGCGCCCTCCGTGTGCCAAAAATAGGCCGCGGGCACAGCCGCGCCCAAAAATAAGCCCCCCGTCCCCAAGTTAAATGCCCAAAAAACTGGTGGGCTATAACCTTGGGGGGAGGGGCTGGCCAACTTCGTCCGCCGGACTCGGAATGGGGCGAGACTTTGCGAACGCCATCCGTGTGCCAAAAATAGGTCGCAGGCACAGCCGCCCCCAAAAATAAGCCCCCGAAGGTCCTGTCCCCAACTTCGTCCGCCGCAAAAATGCCCAAAAAACGGGTGGGCTATAGCCTTGGGGGAAGGGGCTGGCCAACTTCGTCCGCCGGACTCGGAATGGGGCAATACTTTGCGAGCGCCGTCCGTGTGCCAAAAATAGGCCGCGGGGACAACCGCCCCCAAAAATAAGCCCCCGAAGGTCCCGTCCCCAAGTTCGTCCGCCGCAAAAATGCCCAAAAAACAGGTGGGCTATAGCCTTGGGGGGAGGGGCTGGCCAACTTCGTCCGCCGGACTCGGAATGGGGCGAGACTTTGCGAACGCCATCCGTGTGCCAAAAATAGGCCGAGGGTACAGCCGCACCCAAAAACAAGCACCCGAAGGTCCCGTCCCCAAGTTCGTCCGCCGCAAAAATGCCCAAAAAACGGGTGGGCTATAGGCTTGGGTGGAGGGGCTGGCCAACTTCGTCCGCCGGACTCGGAATAGGGCGAGACTTTACGATCGCCCTCCGTGTGCTAAAAATAACCCGCGGGCACAGCCGCGCCCAAAAACAAGCGCCCGAAGGTCCCGTCCCCAAGTTCGTCCGCAGCAAAAATGCCCAAAAAACGGGTGGGCTATAGCCTTGGGAGGAGGGGCTGGCCACCTTCGTCCGCCGGACTCGGAATGAGGCGAGACTTTGCGAGAGCCCTCCGTGTGCCAAAAATAGGCCGCGGGCACAGCCGCGCCCAAAAATAAGCCCCCGAAGGTCCCGTCCCCAAGTTCGTCCGCTGCAAATATGCCCAAAAAACGGGTGGGCTATAGCCTTGGGGGGAGGGGCTGGCCAACTTCGTCTGCCGGACTCGGAATGGGGCAATACTTTGCGAGCGCCGTCCGTGTGCCAAAAATAGGCCGCGGGCACAGCCGCGCCCAAAAATAAGCCCCTGAAGGTCCTGTCCCCAAGTTCGTCCGCCGCAAAAATGCCCAAAAAACGGGTGGGCTATAGCCTTGGGGGAAGGGGCTGGCCCACTTCGTCCGCCGGACTCGGAATGGGGCGAACCTTTGCGAGCGCCCTCCGTGTGCCAAAAATAGTCCGTAGGCACAGCCGTGGCCAAAAATAAGCCCCCGAAGGTCCCGTCCCCAATTTCGTCCACCGCAAAATTGCCCAAAAAACGGGTGGGCCATAGCCTTGGGGGGAGGGGCTGGCCAACTTTGTCCGCCGGACTCGGAATGGGGCGAGACTTTGCGAGCGCCCTCCGTGTACCAAAAATAGGCCGCCGGAACATCCGCTCCCAAAAATAAGCGCCCGAAGGTCCCGTCCCCAAGTTCGTCCGCAGCAAAAATGCCCAAAAAACGGGTGGGCTATAGCCTTGGCCGGAGGGGCTGGCCGACTTCGTCCGCCGCACTCGGAATGGGGCGAGAATTTGCGAGCGCCCTCCGTGTGCCAAAAATAGGCCAAGGGTACAGCCGCGCACAAAAACAAGTGCCCGAAGGTCCCGTAGCCAAGTTCGTCCGCCGCAAAAATGCCCAAAAAACGGGTGGGCTATATCCTTGGGGGGAGGGGCTGGCCAACTTCGTCCGCCGGACTCGGAATGGGACGAGACTTTGCGAATGCCCTCCGTGTGCCAAACATAGGCAGCGGGCACAGCCGCGCCCAAAAATAAGCCCCCGAAGGTCCCGTCCCCAAGTTCGTCCGCCGCAAAAATGCCCAAAAAACGGGTGGGCTATAGCCTTGGGGGAGGGGCTGGCCCACTTCGTCCGCCGGACTCGGAATGGGGCGAGACTTTGCGGCGCAGTCTGTGTGCCAAAAATAGGGCGCGGGCACAGCCGCGCCCAAAAATAAGCCCCCGAAGGTCCCGTCACCAGGTTCGTCCGCCACAAAAATGCCCAAAAAACGGGTGGGCTATAGCCTTGGGGGGAGGGGCTGGCCGACTTCGTCCGCCGGTCTCGGAATGGGGCAAGACTTTAAGAGCGCCCTCCGTGTGCCAAAAATAGGTCACGGGCACAGCCGATCCTAAAAATAAGCCCCCGAAGGTCCCGTCCCCAAGTTCGTCCGCCGCAAAAATGCCCAAAAAACGGGTGGGCTATAGCCCTGGGGGGAGGGGCTGGCCAACTTCGTTCGCCGGACTCGGAATGGGGAGAGACTTTGCGAGCGCCCTCCGTGTGCCAAAAATAGGCCGCGGACACAGCCGCGCCCAAAAATAAGCCCCCGAAGGTCCCGCCCCAAGTTCGTCCGCCGCAAAAATGCCCAAAAAACGGGTGGGCTATATCCTTGGGGGGAGGGGCTGGCCAACTTCGTTCGCCGGACTCGGAATGGGACGATACTTTGCGAGCGCCCTCCGTTTGCCAAGCGTGGCCGAGCACAGCAGCAAAAATAAGCCCCGAGGTCCGTCCCCAAGTTTGTCCGCCGCAAAAATGCCCAAAAAATGGGTGGGCTATAGCCTTGGGGTGAGGGGCTGGCCAACTTCGTCCGCCGGACTCCGAATGGGGCGAGACTTTGCGAGCGCCCTCCATGTGCCAAAAATAGGCCGCGGTCACAGCCGCGCCCAAAAATAAGCCCCCGAAGGTCCCGTTCCCAAGTTCGTCCGCTGCAAAAATGCCCAAAAAATGGGTGGGCTATAGCCTTGGGGGGAGGGGCTGGCCCACTTCGTCCGCCGGACTCGCAATGGGGCGAGATTTTGCGAGCAGCCTCCGTGTGCCAAAAATAGGCCGCGGACACAGCCGCACCCAAAAATAAGTCCCCGAAGGTCCCGTCCCCAAGTTCGACCGCCGCAAAAATGCCCAAAAAACGGGTGGGCTATAGCCTTGGGGGGAGGGGCTGGCAACCTTCGTCCGCCGGACTCGGAATATGGTGAAATTTTGCGAGCGCCCTCCGTGTGCCAAAAATAGGCCGCGGGCACTGCTGTGCCCAAAAATAAGCCCCCGAAGGTCCCGTCCCCAAGTTCATCCGCCGCAAAAATGCCCAAAAAACGGGTGGGCTATAGCCTTGGGGGGAGGGGCTGGCCAACTTCATCCGCCGGACTCGGAATGGGGCGAGACTTTGCGAGCGCCCTCCGTGTGCCAAAAATAGGCCTCGGCCACAGCCGCACCCAAAAATTACCCCCCGAAGGTCCCGTCCCCAAGTTCGTCCGCCGCAAAAATGCCCAAAAAACGGGTGGGCTATATCCTTGGGGGGAGGGGCTGGCCGACTTCGTCCGCCGGACTCGGAATGGGGCGAGACTTTACGAGCGCCCTCCGTGTGCCAAAAATATGCCGCGGTCACAGACGCGCCCAAAAATAAGCCCCCGAAGGTCCCTTCCCCAAGTTCCTCCGCCGCAAATATGCCCAAACAACGGGTGGACTATAGCCTTGGGGGGAGGGGCTGGCCCAATTCGTACGCCGGACTCGGAATGGGCCGAGACTTTGCGAGCGGCCTCCGTGTGCCAAAAATAGGCCGCGGACACAGCCGCGCCCAAAAATAAGCCCCCGAAGGTCCGTTCCCCAAGTTCGTCCGCCGCAATTATGCCCAAAAAATGGGTGGACTATAGCCTTGGGGGTAGGGGCTGGCCAACTTCGTCCGCCGCACTCGGAATGGGCCGAGACTTTGCGAGCACCCTCCGTGTGCCAAAAATAGGCCGTGGGCACAGCCGCGCCCAAAAATAAGCCCCCGAAGGTCCCGTCCCCAAGTTCGTCCTCCGCAAAAATGCCCAAAAAACGGGTGGGCTATAGCCTTGGGGGGAGGGGATGGCCAACTTCGTCCGCCGGACTCGGAATGGGGCGAGACTTTGCGAGCGCCCTCGGTGTGCCAAAAATAGGCCGCGAGCACAGACGCGCCCAAAAATAAGCCCCCGAAGGTCCCTTCCCCAAGTTCCTCCGCCGCAAATATGCCCAAAAAACGGGTGGACTATAGCCTTGGGGGGAGGGGCTGGCCCACTTCGTCCGCCGGACTCGGAATGGGCCGAGACTTTGTGAGCGCCCTCCGTGTGCCAAAAATAGGCCACGGGCACAGCCGCGCCCAAAAATAAGTGCCCGAAGGTCCCGTCCCCATGTTCGTCCTCCGCAAAAATGCCCAAAAAACGGGTGGGCTATAGCCTTGGGGGGAGGGGATGGCCAACTTCGTCCGCCGGACTCGCAATGGGGAGAGATTTTACGAGCGGCCTCCGTGTGCCAAAAATAGGCCGCGGACACAGCCGCGCCCAAAAATAAGCCCCCGAAGGTCCCGTCCCCAAGTTCGACCGCCGCAAAAATGCCCAAAAAACGGGTGGGCTATATCCTTGGGGGGAGGGGCTGGCCCACTTCGTCCGCCGGACACGGAATGGGATGATACTTTGCGAGCGCCCTCCGTGTGCCAAACATAGGCCGCGGGCACAGCCGCGCCCAAATATAAGCCCCCGAAGGTCCCGTCCCCAAGTTCGTCCGCCCAAAAAATGACCAAAAAACGGGTGGGCTATAGCCTTGGGGGGAGGGGCTGGCCAACTTCGTCCGCCAGACTCGGAACGGGGCGAGACTTTGCGAGCGCCCTCCGCGTGCCGAAAATAGGCCGTGGGCACAGCCGCGGCCAAAAATAAGCCCAGAAGGTCCCGTCCCAAAGTTCATCCGCCGCAAAAATGACCAAAAAATGGGTGGGCTATAGCCTTGGGGGGAAGGGCTGGCCAACTTCATCCGCCGGACTCGGAATGGGGCGAGACTTTGCGAGCGCCCTCCGTGTGCCAAAAATAGGCCGCGGGCACAGCCGCTCCTAAAAAAAAGCCCCCGAAGGACCCGTCCCCAAGTTCGTCCGCCGCAAAAATGCCCAAAAAACGGGTGGGCTATAGCCTTGGGGGAAGGGGCTGGCCAACTTCGTCCGGCGGACTCGGAATGGGGCGAGACTTTGCGAGTACCCTCCGTGTGCCAAAAATAGGCCGCGGGCAGAGCCGCACCCAAAAATAAGTGCCTGAAGGTCCCATCCCCAAGTTCATCCGCCGCAAAAATGCCCAAAAAACGGGTGGGCTATAGCCTTGGGGGGAGGGGCTGGCCAACTTCGTCCGCCGGACTCGGAATGGGGCGAGACATTGCGAACGCCATCAGTGTGCCAAAAATAGGCCGCAGACACAGCCGCGCCCAAAAATAAGCCCCCGAAGGTCCCGTCCCCAAGTTCGTCCGCCGCAAAAATGCCCAAAAAACGGTTGGGCTATAGCCTTGGGGAGAGGGGATGGCCAACTTTGTACGCCGGACTCAGAATGGGTCGAGACTTTGCGAGCGCAGGGGATGGCCAACTTCGTCCGCCGGACTCCGAATGGCGCGAGACTTTGCGAGCGGCCTCCGCGTTCCAAAAATAGGCCGCGGGGACAGCCGCGCCCTAAAAGAACCGCCCGAAGGCCGGGGCGCCAAGTTCATCCAGTGGAAAAAGGCCACAAAAACGGGTGGGCTATAGCCTTGGGGGGAGAGGCTGGCCAACTTCGTCCGCCGGACTCGGAATGGGGCGAGACTTTGCGAGCGCCCTCCGTGTACCAAAAATTGGCCGCGGGCACAGCCGTGCCCAAAAATAAGCGCCCGAAGGTCCCGTCCCCAAGTTCGTCCGCCGCAAAAATGGCCAAAAAACGGGTGGGCTATAGCCTTGGGGGAAGGGGCTGGCCAACTTCGTCCGACGGACTCGGAATGGGGCGAGACTTTGCGAGTACCCTCCGTGTGCCAAAAATAGGCCGCGGGCAGAGCCGCACCCAAAAATAAGTGCCCGAAGGTCCCGTCCCCAAGTTCGTCCGCCGCAAAAATGCCCAAAAAACGGGTGGGCTATAGCCTTGGGGGGAGGGGCTGGCCAACTTCGTCCGCCGGACTCGGAATGGGGCGAGACATTGCGAGCGCCATCAGTGTGCCAAAAATAGGCCGCAGACACAGCCGCGCCCAAAAATAAGCCCCCGAAGGTCCCGTCCCCAAGTTCGTCCGCCGCAAAAATGCCCAAAAAACGGTTGGGCTATAGCCTTGGGGAGAGGGGCTGGCCAACTTTGTACGCCGGACTCAGAATGGGTCGAGACTTTGCGAGCGCAGGGGATGGCCAACTTTGTCCGCCGGACTCCGAATGGCGCGAGACTTTGCGAGCGGCCTCCGCATTCCAAAAATAGGCCGCGGGGACAGCCGCGCCCTAAAAGAACCGCCCGAAGGCCGGGGCGCCAAGTTCATCCAGTGGAAAAAGGCCACAAAAACGGGTGGGCTATAGCCTTGGGGGGAGAGGCTGGCCAACTTCGTCCGCCGGACTCGGAATGGGGCGAGACTTTGCGAGCACCCTCCGTGTACCAAAAATTGGCCGCGGGCACAGCCGTGCCCAAAAATAAGCGCCCGAAGGTCCCGTCCCCAAGTTCGTCCGCCGCAAAAATGGCCAAAAAACGGGTGGGCTATAGCCTTGGGGGAAGGGGCTGGCCAACTTCGTCCGGCGGACTCGGAATGGGGCGAGACTTTGCGAGTACCCTCCGTGTGCCAAAAATAGACCGCGGGCAGAGCCGCACCCAAAAATAAGTGCCCGAAGGTCCCGTCCCCAAGTTCCTCCGCCGCAAAAATGCCCAAAAAACGGGTGGGCTATAGCCTTGGGGGGAGGGGCTGGCCAACTTCGTCTGCCGGACTCGGAATGGGGCGAGACTTTGCGAGCGCCCTCCGTGTACCAAAATTGGGCACGGGCACAGCCGTGCCCAAAAATAAGCTCCCGAAAGTCCCGTCCCCAAGTTCGTCCGCTGCAAAAATGCCCAAAAAACGGGTGGGCTATAGCCTTGGGGGGAGGGGCTGGCCAACTTCGTACGCCGGACTCGGAATGGGGCGAGACTTTGCGAGCACCCTCCGTGTGCCAAAAATAGGCCGCGGGCACAGCCTCACCAAAAAATAAGCGCCCGAAGGTCCCGTCCCCATGTTCGTCCGCCGTAAAAATGCCCAAAAAACGGGTGGGCTTTAGCCTTGGTGGGAGGGGCTGGCCAACTTCGTCCGCCGGACTCGGAATGGGGCGAGACATTGCGAGCGCCATCAGTGTGCCAAAAATAGGCCGCAGACACAGCCGCGCCCAAAAACAAGCCCCCGAAGGTCCCGTCCCCAAGTTCGTCCGTCGCAAAAATGCCCAAAAAACGGTTGGGCTATAGCCTTGGGGAGAGGGGCTGGCCAACTTTGTACGCCGGACTCGGAATGGGTCGAGACTTTGCGAGCGCAGGGGATGGCCAACTTCGTCCGCCGGACTCCGAATGGCGCGAGACTTTGCGAGCGGCCTCCGCGTTCCAAAAATTGGCCGCGGGGACAGCCGCGCCATAAAAGAACCGCCCGAAGGCCGGGGCGCCAAGTTCATCCAGTGGAAAAAGGCCACAAAAACGGGTGGGCTATAGCCTTGGGGGGAGAGGCTGGCCAACTTCGTCCGCCGGACTCGGAATGGGGCGAGACTTTGCGAGCGCCCTCCGTGTACCAAAAATTGGCCGCGGGCACAGCCGTGCCCAAAAATAAGCGCCCGAAGGTCCCGTCCCCAAGTTCGTCCGCCGCAAAAATGGCCAAAAAACGGGTGGGCTATAGCCTTGGGGGTAGCGGCAGGCCAACTTCGTCCGCCGGACTCGGAATGGGTCGAGACTTTGCGAGCGCAGGGGCATGCCAACTTCGTCCGCCGGACTCGGAATGGGGCGAGACTTTGCGAGCGCCCTCCGTGTGCCAAAGATAGGCCGCGGGCACAGCCGCGCCCAAAAATAAGCGCCCGAAGGTCCCATCCCCAAGTTCGTCCACCGCAAAAATGCCCAAAAAACGGGTGGGCTATAGCCTTGGGGGGAGGGGCTGGCCAACTTCGTCCGCCGGACTCGGAATGGGGCGAGACTTTGCGAGCACCCTCCGTGTGCCAAAAATAGGCCGCGGGCACAGCCGCGCCAAAAAATAAGCCCCCGAAGGTCCCGTCCCCAAGTTCGTCCGCCGCAAAAATGCCCAAAAAACGGGTGGGCTATAGCCTTGGGGGTAGCGGCAGGCCAACTTCGTCCGCCGGACTCGGAATGGGTCGAGACTTTGCGAGCGCAGAGGCATGCCAACCGTCCGCGGACTCGGAATGGGGCGAGACTGCGGCGCCCTCCGTGTGCCAAAGATAGGCCGCGGGCACAGCCGCGCCCAAAAATAAGCGCCCGAAGGTCCCATCCCCAAGTTCGTCCACCGCAAAAATGCCCAAAAAACGGGTGGGCTATAGCCTTGGGGGGAGGGGCTGGCCAACTTCATCCGCCGGACTCGGAATGGGGCGAGACTTTGCGAGCACCCTCCGTGTGCCAAAAATAGGCCGCGGGCACAGCCGCGCCAAAAAATAAGTGCCCGAATGTCCCGTCCCCAAGTTCGTCCGCCGCAAAAATGCCCAAAAAACGGGTGGGCTATAGCCTTGGGGGGAGGGGCTGGCCAACTTCGTCCGCCGGACACGGAATGGGTCGAGACTTTGCGAGCGCAGAGGATGGCCAACTTCGTCCGCCGGACTCCGAATGGCGCGAGACTTTGAGAGCGGCCTCCGTGTGCCAAAAATAGGCCGTGGGCACAGCCGCGCCCAAAAATAACCGCCCGAAGGCCGGGGCGCCAAGTTCGTCCAGCGGAAAAAGGCCACAAAAACGGGTGGGCCTTAGGGGGTGGGGCTGGCCAACTTCGTCCGCCGGACTCAGAACTTTGCGAGCGGCCTCCGTGTTACAAAAAGAGGCCGTGGGCACAGCCGTAGCCAAAAATAACCGCCCGAAGGCCGGGGCGCGAAGTTCGTCCAGCGGAAAAAGGCCACAAAAACGGGTGGGCTATAGCCTTGGCGGGTGGGGCTGGCCAACTTCGTCCGCCGGACTCGGAATGGCACGAGGCTTTGCGAGCGGCCTCCGTGTGCCAAAAATAGGCCGCGGGCACAGCCGCGCCCAAAAATAACCACCCGAAGGCCGGGGCACAAGTTCGTCCAGCGGAAAAAGGCCACAAAAACGGGTGGGCTATAGCCTTGGGGGGTGGGGCTGGCCAACTTCGTCCGCCGGACTCGGAATGGCGCGAGACTTTGCGAGGGGCCTCCGTGTGCCAAAAATAGGCCGCGGGCACAGCCGCGGCCAAAAATAAGCCCCCGAAGGTCCCGTCCCCAAATTCCTCCGCCGCAAAAATGCCCAAAAAACGGGTGGGCTATAGCCTTGGGGGGAGGGGCTGGCCAACTTCGTCCGCCGGACTCGGAATGGCGCGAGACATTGCGAGTGGCCACCGTGTGCCAAAAATAGGCTGCGGGCACAGCCGCGCCCAAAAATAACCGCCCGAAGGCCGGGGCGCCAAGTTCGTCCACCGGAAAAAGGCCACAAAAACGGGTGGGCTATAGCTTTGGGGGGTGGGGCTGGCCAACTTCGTTCGCCGGACTCGGAATGGCGCGAGACTTTGCGAGCGGCCTCCGTGTGCCAAAAATAGGCGGGCACAGCGCGCCGAAGGCCGGGGCTCCAAGTTCGTCCAGCGGAAAAAGGCCACAAAAACGGGTGGGCCTTAGGGGGTGGGGCTGGCCAACTTCGTCCGCCGGACTCGGAACTTTGCGAGCGGCCTCCGTGTGCCAAAAAGAGGCCGTGGGCACAGCCGCGGCCAAAAATAACCGCCCGAAGGCCGGGGCACAAGTTCGTCCAGCTGAAAAAGGCCACAAAAACGGGTGGGCTATAGCCTTGGGGGGTGGGGCTGGCCAACTTCGTCCGCCGGACTCGGAATGGCGCGAGACTTTGCGAGGGGTCTCCGTGTGCCAAAAATAGGCCCCGGGCACTGCCGCGGCCAAAAATAAGCCCCCGAAGGTCCCGTCCCCAAGTTCGTCCGCCGCAAAAATGCCCAAAAAACGGGTGGGCTATAGCCTTGGGGGGAGGGGCTGGCCAACTTCGTCCGCCGGACTCGGAATGGCGCGAGACATTGCGAGTGGCCACCGTGTGCCAAAAATAGGCCGTGGGCACAGCCGCGCCCAAAAATAACCGCCCGAAGGCCGGGGCGCCAAGTTCGTCCACCGGAAAAAGGCCACAAAAACGGGTGGGCTATAGCTTCGGGGGGTGGGGCTGGCCAACTTCGTTCGCCGGACTCGGAATGGCGCGAGACTTTGCGAGCGGCCTCCGCGTGCCAACAATAGGCCGCGGGGACAGCCGCGCCCTAAAATAACTGCCCGAAGGCCGGGCGCCAAGTTCGTCCAGTGGAAAAAGGCCACAAAAATAGGTGGGCTATAGCCTTGGGGGGTGGGGCTGTCCCACTTCGTCCGCCGGACTCGGAATGGCGCGAGACTTTACGAGCGGCCTCCGTGTGCCAAAAATAGGCCGCGGGCACAGCTGCGCACAAAAATAACCGTCCGAAGGCCGGGGCGCCAAGTTCGTCCAGCGGAGAAAGGCCACAAAAACGGGTGGGCCTTGGGGGGTGGGGCTGGCCCACTTCGTCCGCCGGACTCGGAACTTTGCGAGCGGCCTTCGTGTGCCAAAAATAGGCCGCGGGCACAGCCGCGGCCAAAATCTTCGCCGAAGGCGGGCGCGAAATGCGTCCAGGGAAAAAGGCCACAAAAACGGGTGGGCTATAGCCTTGGCGGGTGGGGCTGGGCAACTTCGTCCGCCGGACTCGGAATGGCGCGCGACTTTGCGAGCGGCCTCCGTGTGCCAAAAATAGGCCGTGGGCACAGCCGCCTCCAAAAATAACCGCCCGAAGGCCGGTACGCCAAGTTCGTCCAGCGGAAAAAGGCCACAAAAACGGGTGGGCTATAGCCTTGGGGGGTGGGGCTGGCCAACTTCGTCCGCCGGACTCGGAATGGCGCGAGACTTTGGGAGGGCCCTCCGTGCGCCAAAAATAGGCCGCGGGCACAGCTGCGCCCAAAAATAAGCCCCCGAAGGTCCCGTCCCCAAGTTCGTCCGCCGCAAAAATGACCAAAAAACGGGTGGGCTATAGCCTTGGGGGGAGGGGCTTGCCAACTTTGTCTGCCGGACTCGGAATGGCGCGAGACATTGCGAGCGGCCACCGTGTGCCAAAAATAGGCCGCAGGCACAGCCGCGCCCAAAAATAACCGCCCGAAGGCCGGGGCGCCAAGTTCGTCCACCGGAAAAAGGCCACAAAAACGGGTGGGCTATAGCCTTGGGGGGTGGGGCTGGCCAACTTCGTTCGCCGGACTCGGAATGGCGCGAGACTTTGCGAGGGGCCTCCGTGAGCCAAAAATAGGCCGCGGGCACAGCCGCGCCCAAAAATAAGCCCCCGAAGGTCCCGTCCCCAAGTTCGTCCGCCGCAAAAATTCCCAAAAAACGGGTGGGCTATAGCCTTGGGGGGAGGGGCTGGCCAACTTTGTCTGCAGGACTCGGAATGGCGCGAGACATTGCGAGCGGCCACCGTGTGCCAAAAATAGGCCGCAGGCACAGCCGCGCCCAAAAATAACCGCCCGAAGGCCGGGGCGCCAAGTTCGTCCACCGGAAAAAGGCCACAAAAACGGGTGGGCTATAGCCTTGGGGGGTGGGGCTGGCCAACTTCGTTCGCCGGACTCGGAATGGCGCGAGACTTTGCGAGGGGCCTCCGTGAGCCAAAAATAGGCCGCGGGCACAGCCGCGCCCAAAAATAAGCCCCCGAAGGTCCCGTCCCCAAGTTCGTCCGCCGCAAAAATTCCCAAAAAACGGGTGGGCTATAGCCTTGGGGGGAGGGGCTGGCCAACTTTGTCTGCAGGACTCGGAATGGCGCGAGACATTGCGAGCGGCCACCGTGTGCCAAAAATAGGCCGCAGGCACAGCCGCGCCCAAAAATAACCGCCCGAAGGCCGGGGCGCTAAGTTCGTCCACCGGAAAAAGGCCACAAAAACGGGTGGGCTATAGCCTTGGGGGGTGGGGCTGGCCAACTTCGTTCGCCGGACTCGGAATGGCGCGAGACTTTGCGAGCGGCCTCCGCGTGCCAACAATAGGCCGCGGGGACAGCCGCGCCCTAAAATAACCACCCGAAGCCCGGGCGCCAAGTTCGTCCAGTGGAAAAAGGCCACAAAAACGGGTGGGCTATAGCCTTGGGGGGTGGGGCTTTCCCACTCTGTCCGCCGGACTCGGAATGGCGCGAGACATTGCGAGCGGCCTCCGTGTGCCAAAAATAGGCCGCGGGCACAGCCGCGCCCAAAAATAACCGCCCGAAGGCCGGGGCGCCAATTTCGTCCAGCGGAAAAAGGCCACAAAAACGGGTGGGCTATAGCCTTGGGGGGTGGGGATGGCCCACTTCGTCCGCCGGACACGGAATGGCGCGAGACTTTGCGAGCGGTCTCCGTATGCCAAAAATAGGCCGCGGGCACAGCCGCGCCCAAAAATAACCGTCCGAAGGCCGGGGCGCCAAGTTCGTCCAGCAGAAAAAGGCCACAAAAATGGGTGGGCCTCGGGGGGTGGGGCTGGCCAACTTCGTCCGCCGGACTCGGAATGGCGCGAGACTTTGCGAGTGGCCTCCGTGTGGCAAAAATAGGCCGCGGGCACAGCCGCGCCCAAAAATAACCGCCCGAAGACCGGTGCGCCAAGTTCGTCCAGCGGAAAAAAGCCACAAAAACGGGTGGGCTATAGCCTTGGGGGGTGGGGCTGGCCAACTTCGTCCGCCGGACTCGGAATGGCGCGAGACTTTGCGAGCGGCCTCCGTGTGCCAAAAATAAGCCGCGGGCACAGCCGCACCCAAAAATAACAGCCCAAAGGCCGGGGCGCCAAGTTCGTCCAGCAGAAAAAGGCCACAAAAATGGGTGGGCCTCGGGGGGTGGGGCTGGCCAACTTCGTCCGCCGGACTCGGAATGGCGCGAGACTTTGCGAGTGGCCTCCGTGTGGCAAAAATAGGCCGTGGGCACAGCCGCGCCCAAAAATAACCGCCCGAAGACCGGTGCGCCAAGTTCGTCCAGCGGAAAAAAGCCACAAAAACGGGTGGGCTATAGCCTTGGGGGGTGGGGCTGGCCAACTTCGTCCGCCGGACTCGGAATGGCGCGAGACTTTGCGAGCGGCCTCCGTGTGCCAAAAATAGGCCGCGGGCACAGCCGCACCCAAAAATAACAGCCCAAAGGCCGGGGCGCCAAGTTCGTCCAGCGGAAAAAGGCCACAAAAACGGGTGGGCTATAGCCTTGGGGGGTGGGGCTTGCCAACTTCGTCCGCCGGACTCGGAATGGCGCGAGACTTTGCGAGCGGCCTCCGTGTGCAAAAAATAGGCCGTGGGCACAGCCGACTCCAAAAATAACCGCCCGAAGGCCGGTACGCCAAGTTCGTCCAGCGGAAAAAGGCCACAAAAACGGGTGGGCTATAGCCTTGGGGGGTGGGGATGGCCAACTTCGTCCGCCGGACACGGAATGGCGCGAGACTTTGCGAGCGGCCTCCGTATGCCAAAAATAGGCCGCGGGCACAGCCGCGCCCAAAAATAACCGTCCGAAGGCCGGGGCGCCAAGTTCGTCCAGCAGAAAAAGGCCACAAAAACGGGTGGGCCTTGGGGGGTGGGGCTGGCCAACTTCGTCCGCCGGACTCGGAATGGGGCGAGACTTTGCGACTGGCCTCCGTGTGCCAAAAATAGGCCGCAGGCACAGCCGCACCCAAAAATAACCACACGAAGACCGGTGCGCCAAGTTCGTCCTGCGGAAAAAAGCCAAAAAAACGGGTGGGCTATAGCCTTGGGGGGTGGGGCTGGCCAACTTCGTCCGCCGGACTCGGAATGGCGCGAGACTTTGCGAGCGGCCTCCGTGTGCCAAAAATAGGCAGCGGGCACAGCCGCACCCAAAAATAACAGCCCATAGGCCGGGGCGCCAAGTTCGTCCAGCGGAAAAAGGCCACAAAAACGGGTGGGCTATAGCCTTGGGGGGTGGGGCTGGCCAACTTCGTCCGCCGGACTCGGAATGGCGCGAGACTTTGCGAGCGGCCTCCGTGTGCCAAAAATAGGCCGCGGGCACAGCCGCACCCAAAAATAACAGCCCAAAGGCCGGGCGCCAAGTTCGTCCAGCGGAAAAAGGCCACAAAAACGGGTGGGCTATAGCCTTGGGGGGTGGGGCTGGCCAACTTCGTCCGCCGGACTCGGAATGGCGCGAGACTTTGCGAGCAGCCTCCGTGTGCAAAAAATAGGCCGTGGGCACAGCCGCCTCCAAAATTAACCGCCCTAAGGCCGGTACGCCAAGTTCGTCCAGCGGAAAAAGGCCACAAAAACGGGTGGGCTATAGCCTTGGGGGGTGGGGCTGGCCAACTTCGTCCGCCGGACTCGGAATGGCGCGAGACTTTGCGAGGGGCCTCCGTGAGCCAAAAATAGGCCGCGGGCACAGCCGCGCCCAAAAATAAGCCCCCGAAGGTCCCGTCCCCAAGTTCGTCCGCCGCAAAAATGACCAAAAAACGGGTGAGCTATAGCCTTGGGGGGAGGGGCTGGCCAACTTTGTCTGCAGGACTCGGAATGGCGCGAGACATTGCGAGCGGCCACCGTGTGCCAAAAATAGGCCGCAGGCACAGCCGCGCCCAAAAATAACCGCCCGAAGGCCGGGGCGCTAAGTTCGTCCACCGGAAAAAGGCCACAAAAACGGGTGGGCTATAGCCTTGGGGGGTGGGGCTGGCCAACTTCGTTCGCCGGACTCGGAATGGCGCGAGACTTTGCGAGCGGCCTCCGCGTGCCAACAATAGGCCGCGGGGACAGCCGCGCCCTAAAATAACCACCCGAAGGCCGGGCGCCAAGTTCGTCCAGTGGAAAAAGGCCACAAAAACGGGTGGGCTATAGCCTTGGGGGGTGGGGCTGTCCCACTTCGTCCGCCGGACTCGGAATGGCGCGAGACATTGCGTGCGGCCTCCGTGTGCCAAAAATAGGCCGCGGGCACAGCCGCGCCCAAAAATAACCGCCCGAAGGCCGGGGTGCCAAGTTCGTCCTGCGGAAAAAAGCCAAAAAAACGGGTGGGCTATAGCCTTGGGGGGTGGGGCTGGCCAACTTCGTCCGCCGGACTCGGAATGGCGCGAGACTTTGCGATTGGCCTCCGTGTGCCAAAAATAGGCAGCGGGCACAGCCGCACCCAAAAATAACAGCCCAAAGGCCGGGGCGCCAAGTTCGTCCAGCGGAAAAATTCCACAAAAACGGGTGGGCTATAGCCTTGGGGGTGGGGCTGGCCAACCGTCCGCGGACTCGGAATGGCGCGAGACTGCGGCGGCCTCCGTGTGCAAAAATAGGCCGCGGCACAGCCGCACCCAAAAATAACAGCCCAAAGGCCGGGCGCCAAGTTCGTCCAGCGGAAAAAGGCCACAAAAGCGGGTGGGCTATAGCCTTGGGGGTGGGGCTGGCCAACTCCGCGGACTCGGAATGGCGCGAGACTGCGGCGGCCTCCGTGTGCAAAAAATAGGCCGTGGGCACAGCCGCCTCCAAAAATAACCGCCCGAAGGCCGGTACGCCAAGTTCGTCCAGCGGAAAAAGGCCACAAAAACGGGTGGGCTATAGCCTTGGGGGGTGGGGCTGGCCAACTTCGTCCGCCGGACTCGGAATGGCGCGAGACATTGCGAGGAGCATCCGAGAGCCAAAAATAGTCCGCCTGAACAGCCGCGCCCAAAAATAAGCCCCCGAAGGTCCCGTCCCCAAGTTCGTCCGCCGCAAAAATGACCAAAAAACGGGTGGGCTATAGCCTTGGGGGGAGGGGCTGGCCAACTTTGTCTGCAGGACTCGGAATGGCGCGAGACATTGCGAGCGGCCACCGTGTGCCAAAAATAGGCCGCAGGCACAGCCGCGCCCAAAAATAACCGCCCGAAGGCCGGGGCGCTAAGTTCGTCCACCGGAAAAAGGCCACAAAAACGGGTGGGCTATAGCCTTGGGGGGTGGGGCTGGCCAACTTCGTTCGCCGGACTCGGAATGGCGCGAGACTTTGCGAGCGGCCTCTGCGTGCCAACAATAGGCCGCGGGGACAGCCGCGCCCTAAAATAACCACCCGAAGGCCGGGCGCCAAGTTCGTCCAGTGGAAAAAGGCCACAAAAACGGGTGGGCTATAGCCTTGGGGGTGGGGCTGTCCCGTCCGCCCGGACTCGGAATGGCGCGAGACATTGCGGCGGCCTCCGTGTGCCAAAAATAGGCGGGCACAGCGCGCAAAAATAACCGCCCGAAGGCCGGGGTGCCAATTTCGTCCAGCGGAAAAAGGTCACAAAAACGGGTGGGCTATAGCCTTGGGGGGTGGGGATGGCCAACTTCGTCCGCCGGACACGGAATGGCGCGAGACTTTGCGAGCGGCCTCCGTATGCCAAAAATAGGCTGCGGGCACAGCCGCGCCCAAAAATAACCGTCCGAAGGCCGGGGCGCCAAGTTCGTCCAGCAGAAAAAGGCCACAAAAACGGGTGGGCCTTGGGGGGTGGGGCTGGCCGACTTCGTCCGCCGGACTCGGAATGGCGCGAGACTTTGCGAGTGGCCTCCGTGTGCCAAAAATAGGCCGCGGGCACAGCCGCGCCCAAAAATAACCGCCCGAAGACCGGTGCGCCAAGTTCGTCCTGCGGAAAAAAGCCAAAAAAACGGGTGGGCTATAGCCTTGGGGGGTGGGGCTGGCCAACTTCGTCCGCCGGACTCGGAATGGCGCGAGACTTTGCGAGCGGCCTCCGTGTGCCAAAAATAGGCAGCGGGCAAAGCCGCACCCAAAAATAACAGCCCAAAGGCCGGGGCGCCAAGTTCGTCCAGCGGAAAAAGGCCACAAAAACGGGTGGGCTATAGCCTTGGGGGGTGGGGCTGGCCAACTTCGTCCGCCGGACTCGGAATGGCGCGAGACTTTGCGAGCGGCCTCCGTGTGCTAAAAATAGGCCGCGGGCACAGCCGCACCCAAAAATAACAGCCCAAAGGCCGGGGCGCCAAGTTCGTCCAGCGGAAAAAGGCCACAAAAACGGGTGGGCTATAGCCTTGGGGGGTGGGGCTGGCCAACTTCGTCCGCCGGACTCGGAATGGCGCGAGACTTTGCGAGCGGCCTCCGTGTGCAAAAAATAGGCCGTGGGCACAGCCGCCTCCAAAAATAACCGCCCGAAGGCCGGTACGCCAAGTTCGTCCAGCGGAAAAAGGCCACAAAAACGGGTGGGCTATAGCCTTGGGGGGTGGGGCTGGCCAACTTCGTCCGCCGGACTCGGAATGGCGCGAGACTTTGCGAGGGGCCTCCGTGAGCCAAAAATAGGCCGCGGGCACAGCCGCGCCCAAAAATAAGCCCCCGAAGGTCCCGTCCCCAAGTTCGTCCGCTGCAAAAATGACCAAAAAACGGGTGGGCTATAGCCTTGGGGGGAGGGGCTGGCCAACTTTGTCTGCGGGACTCGGAATGGCGCGAGACATTGCGAGCGGCCACCGTGTGCCAAAAATAGGCCGCAGGCACAGCCGCGCCCAAAAATAACCGCCCGAAGGCCGGGGCGCTAAGTTCGTCCACCGGAAAAAGGCCACAAAAACGGGTGGGCTATAGCCTTGGGGGGTGGGGCTGGCCAACTTCGTTCGCCGGACTCGGAATGGCGCGAGACTTTGCGAGCGGCCTCCGCGTGCCAACAATAGGCCGCGGGGACAGCCGCGCCCTAAAATAACCACCCGAAGGCCGGGCGCCAAGTTCGTCCAGTGGAAAAAGGCCACAAAAACGGGTGGGCTATAGCCTTGGGGGGTGGGGCTGTCCCACTTCGTCCGCCGGACTCGGAATGGCGCGAGACATTGCGAGCGGCCTCCGTGTGCCAAAAATAGGCCGCGGGCACAGCCGCGCCCAAAAATAACCGCCCGAAGGCCGGGGTGCCAATTTCGTCCAGCGGAAAAAGGCCACAAAAACAGGTGGGCTATAGCCTTGGGGGGTGGGGATGGCCAACTTCGTCCGCCGGACACGGAATGGCGCGAGACTTTGCGAGCGGCCTCCGTATGCCAAAAATAGGCCGCGGGCACAGCCGCGCCCAAAAATAACAGTCCGAAGGCCGGGGCGCCAAGTTCGTCCAGCAGAAAAAGGCCACAAAAACGGGTGGGCCTTGGGGGGTGGGGCTGGCCAACTTCGTCCGCCGGACTCGGAATGGCGCGAGACTTTGCGAGCGGCCTCCGTGTGCCAAAAATAGGCCGCGGGCACAGCCGCACCCAAAAATAACAGCCCAAAGGCCGGGGCGCCAAGTTCGTCCAGCGGAAAAAGGCCACAAAAACGGGTGGGCTATAGCCTTGGGGGGAGGGGCTGGCCAAGTTCGTCCGCCGGACTCGGAATGGGGCGAGACTTTGCGAGCGCTCCCCGTGTGCCAAAAATAGGCCACGGGCACAGCCGCGCCCAAATCTAAGGATCCGAAGGTCCCGTCCCCAAGTTTGTCCGCCGCAAAAATGCCCAAAAAACGGGTGGGCTATAGCCTTGGGGGGAGGGGCTGGCCAAGTTCGTCCGCCGGACTCGGAATGGGGCGAGACTTTGCGAGCGCCCCCCGTGTGCCAAAAATAGGCCACAGGCACAGCTGCGCCCAAATATAAGGATCCGAAGGTTCCGTCCCCAAGTTCGTCCGCCGCAAAAATGCCCAAAAAACGGGTGGGCTATAGCCTTGGGGGGAGGGGCTGGCCATGTTCGTCCGCCGGACTCGGAATGGGGCGAGACTTTGCGAGCGCCCTCCGTGTGCCAAAAATAGGCCATGGGCACAGCCACGCCCAAAAATAAGTGCCCGAAGGTCCCATCCCGAAGTTCGTCCGCCGCAAAAATGCCCAAAAAATGGGTGGGCTATAGCCATGGGGGGAGGGGCTGGCCAAGTTCGTCCGCCGGACTCGGAATGGGGCGAGACTTTGTAAGCGCCCTCCGTGTGCAAAAAATATGCCGCGGGCACAGCCGCGCCCAAAAATAAGTGACCGAAGGTCCCGTCCCCAAGTTCGTCCGTCGCAAAAATGCCCAAAAAATGGGTGGGCTAAAGGCTTGGGGGGAGGGGCTGACCAACTTCGTCCGCCGGACTCGGAATCGGGCGAGACTTTGCGAGCGCCCTCCGTGTGCCAAAAATAGGCCGCGAGCACAGTCACACCCCAAAACAAGCGCCCAAAGGTCCCATCCCCAAGTTCGTCCGCCTCAAAAATGCCCAAAAAACGGGTGGCCTATAGCCATGGGGGGAGGCGCTGGCCAACTTCGTCCGCCGGACTCGGAATGGGGCGAGACTTTGCGAACACCCTCCGTGTGCCAAAATTATACCGCGGACACAGCCACACCCCAAAAATAAGTGCCCGAAGGTTCCGTCCCCAAGTTCGTCCGCCGCAAAAATGCCCCAAAAAACGGGTTGGCTATAGCCTTGGGGGGAGGGGCTGGCCAACTTCGTCCGCCGGACTCGGAATGGGGCGAGACTTAGGGAGCACCCTCCGTGTGCCAAAAATAGGCCGCGGACACAGCCGCGCCCAAAAATAAGCCCCCGAAGGTCCCGTCCCCAAGTTCGTCCGCCGCAAAAATGCCCAAAAAACGGGTGGGCTATAGCCTTGGGGGGAGGGGCTGGCCAACTTCGTCCGCCGTACTCGGAATGGGGCGAGACTTTGCGAGCACCCTCCGTGTGCCACAAATAGGCCGCGGGCTCGGCCGCGCCCAAAAATAAGCCCCCGAAGGTCCCTTCCCCAAGTTCGTCTGCCGCAAAAATGCCCAAAAAACGGGTGGGCTATAGACTTGGGGGGATGGGCTGGCCAACTTCGTCCGCCGGACTCGTAATGGGGCGAGCCTTTGCGAGCACCCTCCGTGTGCCAAAAATAGGCTGAGGGCAAAGCCGCGCCCAAAAATAAGCGCCCGACGGTCTCGTCCCCAAGTTCGTCCGCCGCAAAAATGCCCGAAAAACAGGTGGGCTATAGCCTTGGGGGAGGGGCTGGCCAACTTTGTCCGCCGGACTCAGAATGGGGCGAGACTTTGCGAGCACCCTCCGTGTGCCAAAACTATGCCGCGGGCACAGCCACGCCCAAAGATAAGCGCCCGAAGGACCCGTCCCCAAGTTCGTCGGCCGCAAAAATGCCCAAAAAACGGGTGGGCTATAGCCTTGGGGGGAGGGGCTGGCCAAGTTCGTCCGCCGGACTTGGAATGGGGCGAGCCTTTGCGAGCGCCCTCCGTGTGCCAAAAATAGGCCACGGGCACAGCCGCGCCCAAAAATAAGCGCCCAAAAGTCCCGTCCCCAAGTTCGTCCGCCGCAAAAATGCCCAAAAAACAGGTTGGCTATAGCCTTGGGGGGAGGGGCTGGCCAACTTCGTCCGCCGGACTCGGAATGGGGCGAGACTTTGCGAGCACCCTCCGTGTGCCAAAAATAGGCCGCAGGCACAGCCGCGTCCAAAAATAAGTCCCCCGAAGGTCCCGTCCCCAAGTTCGTCCGCCGCAAAAAATGCCCAAAAAACGGGTGGGCTATAGCCTTCGGGGGAGGGGCTGGCCAACTTCGTCCGCCGGACTCGGAATGGGTCGAGGCTTTGCGAGCACGCTCCGTGTGCCAAAAATAGGCCGCGGGCACAGCCGCGCCCAAAAATAAGCCCCCGAAGGTTCCGTCCCCAAGTTCGTCCGCCGCAAAAATGCCCCAAAAAACGGGTTGGCTATAGCCTTGGGGGGAGGGGCTGGCCAACTTCGTCCGCCGGACTCGGAATGGGGCGAGACTTTGTGAGCACCCTCCGTGTGCCAAAAATAGGCCGCGGACACAGCCGTACCCAAAAATAAGCCCCCGAAGGTCCCGTCCCCAAGTTCGTCCGCCGCAAAAATGCCCAAAAAACGGGTGGGCTATAGCCTTGGGGCGAGGGGCTGGCCTACTACGTCCGCCGGACTCGGAATGGGGCGAGACTTTGCGAGCGCCCTCCGTTTGTGAAAAATAGGCCGTGGGCACAGCCGCGTCCAAAAATAATCCCCTGAAGGTCCCGTCCCCAAGTTCGTCCGCCGAAAAAATCCCAAAAAACGGGTGGGCTATAGCCTTGGGGGGAGGGGCTGGCCAACTTAATCCGCCGGACTCGGAATTGGGCGAGACTTTGCGAGCACCCTCCGTGTGCCAAAAATAGGCCGCGGGCACAGCCGTGCCCAAAAATAAGCCCCGAAGGTCCCGTACCCAAGTTCGTCCGCCGCAAAAATGCCCAAAAAACGGGTGGGCTATAGCCTTGGGGAGGCGGGCCAACCGTCCGCCGGACTCGGAATGGGGTGTGACTTTGCGATCGCCGTCCGTTCTCCAAAAATTGGCCGCGGGCATATCAGGGACCAAAAATAAGCCCCCGAAGGTCCCGTCCCCAAGTTCGTCCGCCGCAAAAATGCCCAAAAAGTGGGTGGGCTATAGCCTTGGGGAGGGCTGGCCAACTCCGCGGACTCGGAATGGTCGAGACTGCGGCGCAGGGATGGCCAACCGTCCGCGGACTCGAATGGCGTGAGACTGCGAGTGGCCTCCGCGTGCCAAAAATAGGCGCGGGGTCAGCCGCGCCCTAAAGAACCGCCCGAAGGCGGCGCAAGATCCAGTGGAAAAAGGCCACAAAAACGGGTGGGCTATAGCCTTGGGGGGTGGGGCTGGCCCACTACGTCCGCCGGACTCGGAATGGCGCGAGACTTTGCGAGCGGCCTCCGTATGCCAAAAATAGGCCCCGGGCACAGCCACGCCCAAAAATAACCGCCCGAAGGCCGGGGCACCAAGTTCGTCCAGCGGAAAAAGGCCACAAAAACGGGTGGGCTATAGCCTTGGGGGGTGGGGATGGCCAACTTCGTCCGCCGGACTCGGAATGGCGCGACACTTTGCGAGCGGCCTCCGTGTGCCAAAAATAGGCCGCGGGCACAGCTGCGCCCAAATATAACCGCCCGAAGGACGGGGCGCCAAGTTCGTCCAGCGGAAAAAGGCCACAAAAACGGGTGGGCTATAGCCTTGGGGGGTGGGGCTGGCCAACTTCGTCCGCCGGACTCGGAATGGCGCGAGACTTTGCGAGGGGCCTCCGTGTGCCAAAAATAGGCCGCGGGGTGAGCCGTGCCCTAAATAACTGCCCGAAGGCCGGGGCGCCAAGTTCGTCCAGTGGAAAAAGGCCACAAAAACAGGTGGGCTATAGCCTTGGGGGGTGGGGCTGGCCAACTTCGTCCGCCGGACTCGGAATGGCGCGAGTCTTTGTGAGCGGCATCCGTGTGCCAAATATAGGCCGCGGGCACAGACGCACCCAAAAACAACCACCCGAAGGCCGGGCCGCCAAGTTCGTCCAGCGGAAAAAGGCCACAAAAACGGATGGGCTATAGCCTTGGGGGGTGGGGATGGCCAACTTCGTCCGCCGGACTCCGAATGGTGCGAGACTTTGCGAGCGGCCTCTGCGTGCCAAAAATAGGCCGCGGGGACAGCCTCACCCTAAAAGAACCACCCGAAGGCCGGGGCGCCAATTTCGTCCAGCGGAAAAAGGCCACAAAAACGGGTGAGCTATAGCCTAGGGGGGTGGGGATGGCCAACTTCGTCCGCCGGACTCGGAATGGCGCGAGACTTTGCGAGCGGCCTCCGTATGCCAAAAATAGGCCGCGGGCACAGCCGTGTCCAAAACTAACCGCCCGAAGGCCGGGGCGCCAAGTTCGTCCAGCGGAAAAAGGCCACAAAAACGGGTGGGCTATAGCCTTGGGGGGTGGGGATGGCCAACTTCGTCCGCCGGACTCGGAATGGCGCGACACTTTGCGAGCGGCCTCCGTGTGCCAAAAATCGGCCGCGGGCACAGCTGCGCCCAAATATAACCGCCCAAAGGACGGGGCGCCAAGTTCGTCCAGCGGAAAAAGGCCACAAAAACGGGTGGGCTATAGCCTTGGGGGGTGGGGCTGGCCAACTTCGTCCGCCGGACTCGGAATGGCGCAAGACTTTGCGAGCGGCCTCCATGTGCCAAAAATAGGCCGCAGGCACAACCGCGCACAAAAATAACCGCCCGAAGGCTAGGGCGCCAAGTTCGTCCAGCGGAAAAAGGCCACAAAAACGGGTGGGCTATAGCCTTGGGGGGTGGGGCTGGCTAACTTCGTCCGCCGGACTCGGAATGGTGCGAGACTTTGCGAGCGGCCTCCGCGTCCCAAAAATAGGCCGCGGGGACAGCCGCGGCCAAAAATAACCACCCGAAGGCCGGGGCACCAAGTTCGTCCAGCGTAAAAAGGCCACAAAAACGGGTGGGCTATAGCCTTGGGGGGTGGGGTTGGCCAACTTCGTCCGCCGGACGCGGAATAATGCGAGACTTTGCGAGTGGCCTCCGTGTGCCAAAAATAGGCCGCGGGCACAGCCGCCTCCAAAAATAACCACCCGAAGGGCGGGGCGCCAAGTTCCTCCAGCGGAAAAAGGCCAAAAAAACGGGTGGGCTATTGCCTTGGGGGGTGGGGCTGGCCAACTTCGTCCGCCGGACTCGGAATGGCGCGAGACTTTTCGAACGGCCTCCGTGTGCCAAAAATAAGCCGCGGGCAAAGCCGCGCCCAAAAATAACCGCCCGAAGGCCGGGGCGCCAAGTTCATCCAGCGGAAAAAGGCCAAAAAAAAGGGTGGGCTATAGCCTTGGGGGGTGGGGCTGGCCAACTTCGTCCGCCGGACTCGGAATGGCGCGAGACTTTGCGAGCAGCCTCCGTGTGCCAAAAATAGGGCGCGGGCAAAGCCGCGCCCAAAAATAACCGCCCGAAGGCCGGGGCGCCAAGTTCATCCAGCGGAAAAAGGCCACAAAATCGGGTGGGCTATAGCCTTGGGGGGTGGGGCAGGCCAACTTCGTTCGCCAGACTCGGAATGGCGGGAGACTTTGCGAGCGGCCTCCGCGTGCCAAAAATAGGCCGCGGGGACAGCCGCGCCCAAAAACAACCACCCGAAGGCCGGGGCACCAAGTTCGTCCAGCGTAAAAAGGCCACAAAAACGGGTGGGCTATAGCCTTGGGGGGTGGGGTTGGCCAACTTCGTCCGCCGGACTCGGAATAGCGCGAGACATTGCGAGCGGCCTCCGTGTGCCAAAAATAGGCCGCGGTTACAGCCGCCTCCAAAAATAACCACCCGAAGGGCGGGGCGCCAAGTTCATCCAGCGGAAAAAGGCCAAAAAAACGGGTGGGCTATAGCCTTGGGGGGTGGGGCTGGCCAACTTCGTCCGCCGGACTCGGAATGGCGCGAGACTTTGCGAGCGGCCTCCGCGTGCCAAAAATAGGCCGCGGGGACAGCCGCGCCCAAAAATAACCACCCGAAAGCCGGGGCACCAAGTTCGTCCAGCGTAAAAAGGCCACAAAAACGGGTGGGCTATAGCCTTGGGGGGTGGGGATGGCCAACTTCGTCCGCCGGACTCGGAATGGCGCGAGACTTTGCGAGCGGCATCCGTGTGCAAAAATAGGCCGCGGGCACAACCGTGCCCAAAAATAACCGCCCGAAGGCCGGGGCGCCAAGTTCGTCCAGCGGAAAAAGGCCACAAAATCGGGTGGGCTATAGCCTTGGGGGGTGGGGCTGGCCAACTTCGTCCGCCGGACTCGGAATGGCGCGAGACTTTTCGAGCGGACTCCATGTGCAAAAATAGGCCACGGGCACAACCGTGCCCCAAAATAACCGGCCGAAGGCCGGGGAACCAATTTCGTCCAGCGGAAAAAGGCCACAAAATCGGGTGGGCTATAGCCTTCGGGGGTGGGGCAGGCCAACTTCGTTCGCCGGACTCGGAATGGTGCGAGACTTTGTGAGCGGCCTCCGCGTGCCAAAAATAGGCCGCGGAGACAGCCGCGCCCAAAAATAACCAACCGAAGGCCGGGGCACCAAGTTCGTCCAGCGTAAAAAGGCCACAAAAACGGGTGGGCTATAGCCTTGGGGGGTGGGGTTGGCCAACTTCGTCCGCCGGACGCGGAATAATGCGAGACTTTGCGAGTGGCCTCCATGTGCCAAAAATAGGCCGCGGGCACAGCCGCCTCCAAAAATAACCACCCGAAGGGCGGGGCGCCAAGTTCATCCAGCGGAAAAAGGCCAAAAAAACGGGTGGGCTATAGCCTTGGGGGGTGGGGCTGGCCAACTTCATCCGCCGGACTCGGAATGGCGCGAGACTTTGCAAGCAGCCTCCGTGTGCCAAAAATAGGGTGCGGGCAAAGCCGCGCCCAAAATAAGGCCGGGGCGCCAAGTTCATCCAGCGGAAAAAGGCCACAAAAACGGGTTGGCTATAGCCTTGGGGGGTGGGGCTGGCCAACTTCGTCCGCCGGACTCGGAATGGCGCGAGACTTTATGAGTGGGCTCCGTGTGCCAAAAATAGGCCGCGGGTACAACCGCGCCCAAAACTAACCGCCCGAAGGCCGGGGCGCCAAGTTCGTCCAGCGGAAAAAGGCCACAAAAACGGGTGGGCTATAGTCTTGGGGGGTGGGGTTGGCCAACTTCGTCCGCCGGACTCGGAATAGCGCGAGACTTTGCGAGCGGCCTCCGTGTGCCAAAAATAGGCTGCGGGCACAGCCGCCTCCAAAAATAACCACCCGAAGGGCGGGGCGCCAAGTTCATCCAGCGGAAAAAGGCCAAAAAAACGGGTGGGCTATAGCCTTGGCGGGTGGGGCTGGCCAACTTCATCCGCCGGACTCGGAATGGCGCGAGACTTTGCAAGCAGCCTCCGTGTGCCAAAAATAGGGCGCGGGCAAAGCCGTACCCAAAAATAACCGCCCGAAGGCCGGGGCGCCAAGTTCATCCAGCGGAAAAAGGCCACAAAAACGGGTTGGCTATAGCCTTGGGGGGTGGGGCTGGCCAACTTCGTCCGCCGGACTCGGAATGGCGCGAGACTTTACGAGCGGGCTCCGTGTGACAAAAATAGGCCGCGGGTACAACCGCGCCCAAAAATAACCACCCGAAGGCCGGGGCGCCAAGTTCGTCCAGCGGAAAAAGGCCACAAAAACGGGTGGGCTATAGCCTTGGGGGGTGGGGCTGGCCAACTTCGTCCGCCGGACTCGGAATGGCGCGAGACTTTTCGAGCGGCCTCCGTGTGCAAAAATAGGCCACGGGCACAACCGTGCCCAAAAATAACCGGCGAAGGCGAGCGTCCAGCGGAAAAAGGCCACAAAATCGGGTGGGCTATAGCCTTGGGGGGTGGGGCAGGCCAACTTCGTTCGCCGGACTCGGAATGGTGCGAGACTTTGCGAGCGGCCTCCGCGTGCCAAAAATAGGCCGCGGAGACAGCCGCGCCCAAAAATAACCACCCGAGGGCCGGGGCACCAAGTTCGTCCAGCGTAAAAAGGCCACAAAAACGGGTGGGCTATAGCCTTGGGGGGTGGGGTTGGCCAACTTCGTCCGCCGGACGCGGAATAATGCGAGACTTTGCGAGTGGCCTCCGTGTGCCAAAAATAGGCCGCGGGCACAGCCGCCTCCAAAAATAACCACCCGAAGGGCGGGGCGCCAAGTTCATCCAGCGGAAAAAGGCCAAAAAAACGGGTGGGCTATAGCCTTGGGGGGTGGGGCTGGCCAACTTCATCCGCCGGACTCGGAATGGCGCGAGACTTTGCAAGCAGCCTCCGTGTGCCAAAAATAGGGCGCGGGTAAAGCCGCGCCCAAAAATAACTGCCCGAAGGCCGGGGCGCCAAGTTCGTCCAGCGGAAAAAGGCCACAAAAACGGGTTGGCTATAGCCTTGGGGGGTGGGGCTGGCCAACTTCGTCCGCCGGACTCGGAATGGCGTGAGACTTTACGAGCGGGCTCCGTGTGCCAAAAATAGGCCGCGGGTACAACCGCGCCCAAAACTAACCGCCCAAAGGCCGGGGCGCCAAGTTCGTCCAGCGGAAAAAGGCCACAAAAACGGGTGGGCTATAGCCTTGGGGGGTGGGGCTGGCCCACTTCGTCCGCCGGATTCGGAATGGCGCGAGAATTTACGGTTGGTCTCCGTGTGCCAAAAATAGGCCGCGGGCACAGCCGCGCCCAAAAATAACCACCTGAAGGCCGGGGCGCCAAGTTCGTCCAGCGGAAAAAGGCCACAAAAACGGGTGGGCTATAGCCTTGGGGGGTGGGGCTGGCCAACTTCGTCCGCCGGACTCGGAATGGCGCGAGACTTTACGATCAGCCTCCGTGTGCCAAAAATAGGCCGCGGGCACAGCCGCGCCCAAAAATAACCACCCGAAGGCCGGGCGCCAAGTTCGTCCAGCGGAAAAAGGCCACAAAAACGGGTGGGCTATAGCCTTGGGGGGTGGGGCTGGCCAATTTCGTCTGCCGGATTCGGAATGGCGCGAGACTTTACGAGCGGCCTCCGTGTGCCAAAAATAGGCAGCGGGCACAGCCGAGCCCAAAAATAACCACCCGAAGGCCGGGGCGCCAAGTTCGTCCAGCGGATAAAGGCCACAAAAACGGGTGGGCTATAGCCTTGCGGGGTGGGGGTGCCAACTTCGTCCGCCGGATTCGGAATGGCGCGAAACTTTACGAGTGGCCTCCGTGTGCCAAAAATAGGCCGCGGGCACAGCCGTGCCCAAAAATAACCACCCGAAGGCCGGGCAGCGGAAAAAGGCCACAAAAGCGGGTGGGCTATAGCCATTGGTGGTGGGGCTGGCCAAAAAATAGTTAGCGGAAAAAGGCCACAAAATGGGCTATAGCCTTGGGGGTGGGGCTGGCCAACCGTCCGCGGAAATGGCGCGAGACTTTAAAGATGGGCTATAGCCTTGGGGGTGGGGCTGGCAAACTTCGTCCGCGGAAATGGCGCGAGACTTCCTCCGTGTGCCAAAAATAGGCACAGCCGCGCCCAAAAATAACCACCCGAAGGCCGGGGCGCCAAGTTCGTCCAGCGGAAAAAGGCCACAAAAACGGGTGGGCTATAGCCTTGGGGGGTGGGGCTGGCCAACATCGTCCGACGGATTCGGAATGGCGCGAGATTTTGCGAGCGGCATCCGTGTGCCAAAAATAGGGCGCGGGCACAGCCGCGCCCAAAAATAACCACACTAAGGCCGGGGCGCCAAGTTCATCCAGCGGAAAAAGGCCAAAAAAACGGGTGGGCTATAGCCTTGGGGGGTGGGGCTGGCCAACTTCGTCCGCGGACTCGGAATGGCGCGAGACTTTACTGGCCTCCGTGTGCCAAAAATAGGCCGCGGGCACAGCCACGCCAAAAATAACCATCCGAAGGCCGGGCGCCAAGTTCGTCCAGCGGAAAAAGGCCACAAAAGCGGGTGGGCTATAGCCTTGGGGGTGGGGCTGGCCAACCGTCCGCCCGGATTCGGAATGGCGCGAGACTTTGCGGCGGCCTCCGTGTGCCAAAAATAGAGGCACACAGCCGCGCCCAAAAATAACCACCCTAAGGCGGGGCGCCAAATTCGTCCAGCGGAAAAAGGCCAAAAAAGCGGGTGGGCTATAGCCTTGGGGGTGGGGCTGGCCAACCGTCCGCGGACTCGGAATAGCGAGACTTCTGAGCGGCCTCCGTGTGCAAAAAATAGGCCGCGGGCACAGCCGCGCCCAAAAATAACCACCCGAAGTCCGGGGCGCGAAGTTCGTCCAGCGGAAAAAGGCCACAAAAACGGGTGGGCTATAGCCTTGGGGGGTGGGGCTGGCCAACTTCGTCCGCCGGACTCGGAATGGCGCGAGACTTTACGATCGGCCTCCGTGTGCCAAAAATAGGCAGCGGGCACAGCCGAGCCCAAAAATAACCGCCCGAAGGCCGGGGCGCCAAGTTCGTCCAGCGGATAAAGGCCACAAAAACGGGTGGGCTATAGCCTTGCGGGGTGGGGCTGGCCAACTTCGTCCGCCGGATTCGGAATGGCGCGAAACTTTACGAGCGGCCTCCGTGTGCAAAAAATAGGCCATGGGCACAGCCGCGCCCAAAAATAACCACCCGAAGTCCGGGGCGCGAAGTTCGTCCAGCGGAAAAAGGCCACAAAAACGGGTGGGCTATAGCCTTGGGGGGTGGGGCTGGCCAACTTCGTCCGCCGGACACGGAATAGCGCGAGAATTTGCGAGCGGCCTCCGCGTGCCAAAAATAAGCCGCGGGCACAGCCGCGGCCAAAAATAACTACCCGAAGGGCGGGGCGCCAAGTTCGTCCAGCGGAAAAAGGCCAAAAAAACGGGTGGGCTATAGCCTTGGGGGGTGGGGCTGGCCAACTTCGTCCGCCGGACTCGGATAAGCGCGAGACTTTAGGAGCGGCCTCCGTGTGCCAAAAATAGGCCGTGGGCACAGCCGCGCCCAAAAATAACCACCCGAAGGCCGGGGCGCCAAGTTCGTCCAGCGGAAAAAGGCCACAAAAACGGGTGGGCTATAGCCTTGGGGGGTGGGGCTGGCCAACTTCGTCCGCCGGATTCGGAATGGCGCGAGACTTTGCGAGCGGCCTCCGTGTGCCAAAAATAGGGCACGGGCACAGCCGCGCCCAAAAATAACCACCCTAAGGGCAGGGCGCCAAGTTCATCCAGCGGAAAAAGGCCAAAAAAACGGGTGGGCTATAGCCTTGGGGGGTGGGGCTGGCCAACTTCGTCCGCCGGACTCGGAATAGCGCGAGACTTTACGAGCGGCCTCCGTGTGCAAAAAATAGGCCGCGGGCACAGCCGCGCCCAAAAATAACCACCCGAAGTCCGGGGCGCGAAGTTCGTCCAGCGGAAAAAGGCCACAAAAACGGGTGGGCTATAGCCTTGGGGGGTGGGGCTGGCCAACTTCGTCCGCCGGACTCGGAATGGCGCGAGACTTTACGATCGGCCTCCGTGTGCCAAAAATAGGCCGCGGGCACAGCCGCGCCCAAAAATAACCACCCGAAGGCCGGGGCGCCAAGTTCGTCCAGCGAAAAAAGGCCACAAAAACGGGTGGGCTATAGCCTTGGGGGGTGGGGCTGGCCAATTTCGTCCGCCGGATTCGGAATGGCGCGAGACTTTACGAGCGGCCTCCGTGTGCCAAAAATAGGCAGCGGGCACAGCCGAGCCCAAAAATAACCGCCCGAAGGCCGGGGCGCCAAGTTCGTCCAGCGGATAACGGCCACAAAAACGGGTGGGCTATAGCCTTGCGGGGTGGGGCTGGCCAACTTCGTCCGCCGGATTCGGAATGGCGCGAAACTTTACGAGCGGCCTCCGTGTACAAAAAATAGGCCATGGGCACAGCCGCGCCCAAAAATAACCACCCGAAGTCCGGGGCGCGAAGTTCGTCCAGCGGAAAAAGGCCACAAAAACGGGTGGGCTATAGCCTTGGGGGGTGGGGCTGGCCAACTTCGTCCGCCGGACACGGAATAGCGCGAGAATTTGCGAGCGGCCTCCGCGTGCCAAAAATAAGCCGCGGGCACAGCCTCGGCCAAAAATAACTACCCGAAGGGCGGGGCGCCAAGTTCGTCCAGCGGAAAAAGGCCAAAAAAACGGGTGGGCTATAGCCTTGGGGGGTGGGGCTGGCCAACTTCGTCCGCCGGACTCGGATAAGCGCGAGACTTTACGAGCGGCCTCCGTGTGCAAAAAATAGGCCGCGGGCACAGCCGCGCCCAAAAATAACCACCCGAAGTCCGGGGCGCGAAGTTCGTGCAGCGGAAAAAGGCCACAAAAACGGGTGGGCTATAGCCTTGGGGGGTGGGGCTGGCCAACTTCGTCCGCCGGACTCGGAATAGCGCGAGACTTTGCGAGTGGCCTCCGTGAGCCAAAAATAGGCCGCGGGCACAGCCGCGCCCAAAAATAACCGCCCGAAGGCCGGGGCGCCAAGTTCATCCAACGGAAAAAGGCCACAAAAACGGGTGGGCTATAGCCTTGGGGGGTGGGGCTGGCCGACTTCGTCCGCCGGACTCAGAATGGAGCGAGATTTTCCGAGTGGCCTCCATGTGCCAAAAATAGGCCGCGGGCACAGCCGCGCCCAAAATAACTTCCCGAAGGCCGGGGCGCCAAGTTCTTCCAGTGGAAAAAGGCCACAAAAACGGGTGGGCTATAGCCTTGGGGGGTGGGGCTGGCCCACTTCGTCCGCCGGACTCGGAATGGACCGAGACTTTCCAAACGGCCTCCATGTGCCAAAAATAGGCCGCGGGCACAGCCGCGCCCAAAATAACTTCCCGAAGGACGGGGCGCCAAGTTCGTCCAGCGGAAAAAGGCCACAAAAACGGGTGGGCTATAGCCTAGGGGGGTGGGGCTGGCCCACTTCGTACGCCAGACTCGGAATGGCGCAACACTTTGCGAGCAGCCTCCTTGTTCCAAAAATAGGCCGCGGGCACAGCCGCGCCCAAAATAACTTCCCGAAGGCCGGGGCGGCAAGTTCGTCCTGCGGAAAAAGGCCACAAAAACGGGTGGGCTATAGCCTTGGGGGGTGGGGCTGGCCAACTTCGTCCGCCGGGCTCGGAATGGGGCGAGACTTTGCGAGCGCCCCCTGTGTGCCAAAAATAGGCCACAGGCACAGCTGCGCCCAAATATAAGGATCCGAAGGTCCCGTCCCCAAGTTCGTCCGCCGCAAAAATGCCCAAAAAACGGGTGGGCTATAGCCTTGGGGGGAGGGGCTGGCCATGTTCGTCCGCCGGACTCGGAATGGGGCGAGACTTTGCGAGCGCCCTCCGTGTGCCAAAAATAGGCCACGGACACAGCAACGCCCAAAAATAAGTGCCCGAAGGTCCCATCCCCAAGTTCGTCCGCCGCAAAAATGCCCAAAAAATGGGTGGGCTATAGCCATGGGGGGAGGGGCTGGCCAAGTTCGTCCGCCGGACTCGGAATGGGGCGAGACTTTGTAAGCACCCTCCGTGTGCAAAAAATATGCCGCGGGCACAGCCGCGTGCAAAAATAAGTGACCGATGGTCCCGTCCCCAAGTTCGTCCGTCGCAAAAATGCCCAAAAAACGGGTGGGCTATAGCCTTGGGGGGAGGGGCTGGCCAACTTCGTCCGCCGGACTCGGAATGGGTTGAGACTTTGCGAGCACCCTCCGTGTGCCAAAAATAGGCCACGGGCACAGCCGCGCCCAAAAATAAGCCCCCGAAGGTTCCGTCCCCAAGTTCGTCCGCCGCAAAAATGCCCCAAAAAATGGGTTGGCTATAGCCTTGGGGGGAGGGGCTGGCCAACTTCGTCCGCCGGACTCGGAATGGGGCGAGACTTAGTGAGCACCCTCCGTGTGCCAAAAATAGGCCGTGGACACAGCCGCGCCCAAAAATAAGCCCCCGAAGGTCCCGTCCCCAAGTTCGTCCGCCGCAAAAATGCCCAAAAAACGGGTGGGCTATAGCCTTGGGGGGAGGGGCTGGCCAACTTCGTCCGCCGGACTCGGAATGGGTTGAGACTTTGCGAGCACCCTCCGTGTGCCAAAAATAGGCCGCGGGCACAGCCGCGCCCAAAAATAAGCCCCCGAAGGTTCCGTCCCCAAGTTCGTCCGCCGCAAAAATGCCCCAAAAAACGGGTTGGCTATAGCCTTGGGGGGAGGGGCTGGCCAACTTCGTCCGCCGGACTCGGAATGGGGCGAGACTTAGTGAGCACCCTCCGTGTGCCAAAAATAGGCCGTGGACACAGCCGCGCCAAAAAATAAGCCCCCGAAGGTCCCGTCCCCAAGTTCGTCCGCCGCAAAAATGCCCAAAAAACGGGTGGGCTATAGCCTTGGGGGGAGGGGCTGGCCAACTTCGTCCGCCGTACTCGGAATGGGGCGAGACTTTGCGAGCACCCTCCGTGTGCCAAAAATAGGCCGCGGGCACGGCCGCGCCCAAAAATAAGCCCCCGAAGGTCCCTTCCCCAAGTTCGTCTGCCGCAAAAATGCCCAAAAAACGGGTGGGCTATAGCCTTGGGGGGATGGGCTGGCCAACTTCATCCGCCGGACTCGTAATGGGGCGAGCCTTTGCGAGCACCCTCCGTGTGCCAAAAATAGGCCGAGGGCACAGCCGCGCCCAAAAATAAGCGCCCGACGGTCTCGTCCCCAAGTTCGTCCGCCGCAAAAATGCCCGAAAAACAGGTGGGCTATCGCCTTGGGGGGAGGGGCTGGCCAACTTCGTCCGCCGGACTCGGAATGGGGCGAGACTTTGCGAGCACCCTCCGTGTGCCAAAACTATGCCGCGGGCACAGCCACGATAAGCGCCCGAAGGACCCGTCCCCAAGTTCGTCCGCCGCAAAAATGCCCAAAAAACGGGTGGGCTATAGCCTTGGGGGGAGGGGCTGGACAACTTCGTCCGCCGGACTTGGAATGGGACGAGCCTTTGCGAGCGCCCTCTGTGTGCCAAAAATAGGCCACGGGCACAGCCGCGCCCAAAAATAAGCGACCAAAAGTCCCGTCCCCAAGTTCGTCCGCCGCAAAAATGCCCAAAAAACAGGTTGGCTATAGCCTTGGGGGGAGGGGCTGGCCAACTTCGTCCGCCGGACTCGGAATGGGGCGAGACTTTGCGAGCACCCTCCGTGTGCCAAAAATAGGCCGCAGGCACAGCCGCGTCCAAAAATAAGTCCCCCGAAGGTCCCGTCCCCAAGTTCGTCCGCCGCAAAAATGCCCAAAAAACGGGTGGGCTATAGCCTTGGGGGGAGGGGCTGGCCAACTTCGTCCGCCGGACTCGGAATGGGGCGAGACTTTGCGAGCGCCCTCCGTTTGCCAAAAATAGGCCGTGGGCACAGCCGCGCCCAAAAATAATCCCCTGAAGGTCCCGTCCACAAGTTCGTCCGCCGAAAAAATCCCAAAAAACGGGTGGGCTATAGCCTTGGGGGGAGGGGCTGGCCAACTTAATCCGCCGGACTCGGAATTGGGCGAGACTTTGCGAGCACCCTCCGTGTGCCAAAAATAGGCCGCGGGCACAGCCGTGCCCAAAAATAAGCCCCGAAGGTCCCGTACCCAAGTTCGTCCGCCGCAAAAATGCCCAAAAAACGGGTGGGCTATAGCCTTGGGGGGAGGGGCGGGCCAACTTCGTCCGCCGGACTCGGAATGGGGTGAGACTTTGCGAGCGCCGTCCGTGCGCCAAAAATAGGCCGCGGGCATAGCCGCGCCCAAAAATAAGCCCCCGAAGGTCCCGTCCCCAAGTTCGTCCGCCGCAAAAATGCCCAAAAAATGGGTGGGCTATAGCCTTGGGGGGAGGGGCTGGCCAACTTCGTCCGCCGGACTCCGAATGGCGTGAGACTTTGCGAGTGGCCTCCGCGTGCCAAAAATAGGCCGCGGGGTCAGCCGCGCCCTAAAAGAACCGCCCGAAGGCCGGGGCGCCAAGTTCGTCCAGTGGAAAAAGGCAACAAAAACGGGTGGGCTATAGCCTTGGGGGGTGGGGCTGGCCCACTACGTCCGCCGGACTCGGAATGGCGCGAGACTTTGCGAGCGGCCTCCGTATGCCAAAAATAGGCCGCGGGCACAGCCATGCCCAAAAATAACCGCCCGAAGGCCGGGGCGCCAAGTTCGTCCAGCGGAAAAAGGCCACAAAATCGGGTGGGCTATAGCCTTGGGGGGTGGGGCTGGCCAACTTCGTCCGCCGGAATCGGAATGGCGCGAGACTTTGCGAGCGGCCTCCGTGTGCAAAAATAGGCCACGGGCACAACTGTGCCAAAAAATAACCGCACGAAGGCCGGGGAGCCAAGTTCGTCCCGCGGAAAAAGGCCACAAAATCGGGTGGGCTATAGCCTTGGGGGGTGGGGCAGGCCAACTTCGTTCGCCGGACTCGGAATGGCGCGTGACTTTGCGAGCGGCCTCCGCGTGCCAAAAATAGGCTGCGGGTACAGCCGCGCCCTAAAATAACCGCCCGAAGGCCGGGGCGCCAAGTTCGTCCAGTGGAAAAAGGCCACAAAATCGGGTGGGCTATAGCCTTGGGGGGTGGGGCAGGCCAACTTCGTTCGCCGGACTCGGAATGGCGCGAGACTTTGAGAGCGGCCTCCGCGTGCCAAAAATAGGCTGCGGGGACAGCCGCGCCCTAAAATAACCGCCCGAAGGCCGGGGCGCCAAGTTCGTCCAGCGGAAAAAGGCCACAAAAACGGGTGGGCAATAGCCTTGGGGGGTGGGGCACGCCCACTTCGTCCGCCGGAATTGGAATTGCGCGAGACTTTACGAGCGGCCTCCGTGTGCAAAAAATAGGCCGCGGGGACAACCACGCCCAAAAATAACTGCCCGAAGGCCGTGGCGCCAAGTTCGTCCAGCGGAAAAAGGCCACAAAAACGGGTGGGCTATAGCCTTGGGGGGTGGGGCTGCCCAACTTCTTCCGCCGGACTCGGAATGGCGCGAGACTTTTCGAGCGGCCTCCGTGTGTAAAAATAGGCCGCGGGCACAACCGTGCCCAAAAATAACCGGCCGAAGGCCGGGGCACGAAGTTCGTCCAGCGGAAAAAGGCCACAAAATCGGGTGGGCTATAGCCTTGGGGGGTGGGGCAGGCCAACTTCGTTCGCCGGACTCGGAATGGCGCGAGACTTTGCGAGCGGCGTCCGCGTGCAAAAATAGGCCGCGGGCACAACCGTGCCAAAAAATAACCGGCCGAAGGCCGGGGCACCAAGCTCGTCCAGCGGAAAAAGGCCACAAAATCGGGTGGGCTATAGCCTTGGGGGGTGGGGCGGGCCAACTTCGTTCGCCGGACTCGGAATGGCGGGAGACTTTGCGAGCGGCCTCCGCGTGCCAAAAATAGGCCGCGGGGACAGCCGCGCCCAAAAATAACCACCCGAAGGCCGGGGCACCAAGTTCGTCCAGCGTAAAAAGGCCACAAAAACGGGTGGGCTATAGCCTTGGGGGGTGGGGTTGGCCAACTTCGTCCGCCGGACTCGGAATAGTGCGAGACTTTGCGAGCGGCCTCCGTGTGCCAAAAATAGGCCGCGGGCACAGCCGCGTCCAAAAACAACCACCCGAAGGGCGGGGCGCCAAGTTCATCCAGCGGAAAAAGGCCAAAAAAACGGGTGGGCTATAGCCTTGGGGGGTGGGGCTGGCCAACTTCGTCCGCCGGACTCGGAATGGCGCGAGACTTTGCGAGCAGCCTCCGTGTGCCAAAAATAGGGCGCGGTCAAAGCCGCGCCCAAAAATAACCACCCGAAGGCCGGGGCGCCAAGTTCATCCAGCGGAAAAAGGCCACAAAAACGGGTTGGCTATAGCCTTGGGGGGTGGGGCTGGCCAACTTCGTCCGCCGGACTCGGAATGGCGCGAGACTTTACGAGCGGGCTCCGTGTGCCAAAAATAGGCCGCGAGCACAACCGCGCCCAAAAATAACCGCCCGAAGGCCGGGGCGCCAAGTTCGTCCAGCGGAAAAAGGGCACAAAAACGGGTGGGCTATAGTCTTGGGGGGTGGGGTTGGCCAACTTCGTCCGCCGGACTCGGAATAGTGCGAGACTTTGCGAGCGGCCTCCGTGTGCTAAAAATAGGCCGCGGGCACAGCCGCCTCCAAAAATAACCACCCGAAGGGCGGGGCGCCAAGTTCATCCAGCGGGAAAAGGCCAAAAAAACGGGTGGGCTATAGCCTTGGGGGGTGGGGCTGGCCCACTTCGTCCGCCGGACTCGGAATGGCGCGAGACTTTACGAGCAGCCTCCGTGTGCCAAAAATAGGGCGCGGACAAAGCCGCGCCCAAAAATAACCGCCCGAAGGCCGGGGCGCCAAGTTCATCCAGCGGAAAAAGGCCACAAAAACGGGTTGGCTATAGCCTTGGGGGGTGGGGCTGGCCAACTTCGTCCGCCGGACTCGGAATGGCGCGAGACTTTACGAGCGGGCTCCGTGTGCCAAAAATAGGCCGCGGGCACAACCGCGCCCAAAAATAACCGCCCGAAGGCCGGGGCACCAAGTTCGTCCAGCGTAAAAAGGCCACAAAAACGGGTGGGCTATAGCCTTGGGGGGTGGGGCAGGCCAACTTCGTTCACCGGACTCGGAATGGCGCGAGACTTTGCGAGCGGCCTCCGCGTGCAAAAAATAGGCCGCGGGGACAGCCGCGCCGAAAAATAACCGCCCGAAGGCCGGGGCACCAAGTTCGTCCAGCGTAAAAAGGCCACAAAAACGGGTGGGCTATAGCCTTGGGGGGTGGGGTTGGCCAACTTCGTCCGCCGGACTCGGAATAGTGCGAGACTTTCGAGCGGCCTCCGTGTGCCAAATATAGGCCGCGGGCACAGCCGCGTCCAAAAATAACCACCCGAAGGGCGGGCCGCCAAGTTCATCCAGCGGAAAAAGGCCAAAAAAACGGGTGGGCTATAGCCTTGGGGGGTGGGGATGGCCAACTTCGTCCGCCGGACTCGGAATGGCGCGAGACTTTGCGAGCGGCATCCGTGTGCAAAAACAGGCCGCGGGCACAACCGTGCCCAAAAATAACCGCCCGAAGGCCGGGGCGCCAAGTTCGTCCAGCGGAAAAAGGCCACAAAATCGGGTGGGCTATAGCCTTGGGGGGTGGGGCTGGCCAACTTCGTCCGCCGGACTCGGAATGGCGCGAGACTTTTCGAGCAGCCTCCGTGTGCAAAAATAGGCCACGGGCACAACCGTGCCCAAAAATAACCGGCCGAAGGCCGGGGCACCAAGTTCGTCCAGCGGAAAAAGGCCACAAAATCGGGTGGGCTATAGCCTTGGGGGGTGGGGCAGGCCAACTTCGTTCGCCGGACTCGGAATGGTGCGAGACTTTGCGAGCGGCCTCTGCGTGCCAAAAATAGGCCGCGGGGACAGCCGCGCCCAAAAATAACCAACCGAAGGCCGGGGCACCAAGTTCGTCCAGCGTAAAAAGGCCACAAAAACGGGTGGGCTATAGCCTTGGGGGGTGGGGTTGGCCAACTTCGTCCGCCGGACGCGGAATAATGCAAGACTTTGCGAGTGGCCTCCGTGTGCCAAAGATAGGCCGCGGGCACAGCCGCCTCCAAAAATAACCACCCGAAGGGCGGGGCGCCAAGTTCATCCAGCGGAAAAAGGCCAAAAAAACGGGTGGGCTATAGCCTTGGGGGGTGGGGCTGGCCAACTTCGTCCGCCGGACTCGGAATGGCGCGAGACTTTGCGAGCAGCCTCCGTGTGCCAAAAATAGGGCGCGGGCAAAGCCGCGCCCAAAAGGCCGGGGCGCCAAGTTCATCCAGCGGAAAAAGGCCACAAAAACGGGTTGGCTATAGCCTTGGGGGGTGGGGCTGGCCAACTTCGTCCGCCGGACTCGGAATGGCGCGAGACTTTACGAGCAGGCTCCGTGTGCCAAAAATAGGCCGCGGGCACAACCGCGCCCAAAAATAACCGCCCGAAGGCCGGGGCGCCAAGTTCGTCCAGCGGAAAAAGGCCACAAAAACGGGTGGGCTATAGTCTTGGGGGGTGGGGTTGGCCTACTTCGTCCGCCGGACTCGGAATAGCGCGAGACTTTGCGAGCGGCCTCCGTGTGCCAAAAATAGGCCGCGGGCACAGCCGCCTCCAAAAATAACCACCCGAAGGGCGGGGCGCCAAGTTCATCCAGCGGAAAAAGGCCAAAAAAACGGGTGGGCTATAGCCTTGGGGGGTGGGGCTGGCCAACTTCGTCCGCCGGACTCGGAATGGCGCGAGACTTTGCGAGCAGCCTCCGTGTGCCAAAAATAGGGCGCGGGCAAAGCCGCGCCCAAAAATAACCGCCCGAAGGCCGGGGCGCCAAGTTCATCCTGCGGAAAAAGGCCACAAAAACGCGTTGGCTATAGCCTTGGGGGGTGGGGCTGGCCAACTTAGTCCGCCGGACTCGGAATGGCGCGAGACTTTACGAGCAGGCTCCGTGTGCCAAAAACAGGCCGCGGGCACAACCGTGCCCAAAAATAACCGCCCGAAGGCCGGGGCGCCAAGTTCGTCCAGTGGAAAAAGGCCACAAAAACGGGTGGGCTATAGCCCTGGGGGTGGGGCTGGCCAACTTCGTCCGCCGGACTCAGAACTTTACGAGCGGCCTCCGTGTGCCAAAAATAGGCCGCGGGCACAGCCGCACCCAAAAATAACCGTCCAAAGGCCGGGGCGCCGAGTTCGTCCAGCGGAAAAAGGCCACAAAAATTGTTGGGCTATAGCCTTGGGGGGTGGGGCTGGCAACTTCGTCCGCCGGACGGAGAATGGCGCGAGACTTTGCGAGCGGCCTCCGTGTGCCAAAAATAGGCCGCGGGCATAGCCGCACCCAAAAATAACCGCCCGAAGGCCGGGGCGCCAAGTTCGTCCAGCGGAAAAAGGCCACAAAAACGTGTGGGCTATAGCCCTGGGGGTGGGGCTGGCCAACTTCGTCCGCCGGACTCGGAATGGCGCGAGACTTTGCGAGAGGCCTCCGTGTGCCAAAAATAGGCCGCGGGCACAGCCGGACCCAAAAATAACCACCCGAAGGGCGGGGCGCCAAGTTCATCCAGCGGAAAAAGGCCAAAAAAACGGGTGGGCTATAGCCTTGGGGGGTGGGGCTGGCCAACTTCGTCCGCCGGACTCGGAATGGCGCGAGACTTTGCGAGCAGCCTCCATGTGCCAATAATAGGGCGCGGGCAAAGCCACGTCCAAAAATAACCGCCCGAAGGCCGGGGCGCCAAGTTCATCCAGCGGAAAAAGGCCACAAAAACGGGTTGGCTATAGCCTTGGGGGGTGGGGCTGGCAACTTCGTCCGCCGGACGCAGAATGGCGCGAGACTTTGCGAGCGGCCTCCGTGTGCCAAAAATAGGCCGCGGGCATAGCCGCACCCAAAAATAACCGCCCGAAGGCCGGGGCGCCAAGTTCGTCCAGCGGAAAAAGGCCACAAAAACGTGTGGGCTATAGCCCTGGGGGTGGGGCTGGCCAACTTCGTCCGCCGGACTCGGAATGGCGCGAGACTTTGCGAGTGGCCTCCGTGTGCCAAAAATAGGCCGCGGGCACAGCCGCCTCCAAAAATAACCACCCGAAGGGCGGGGCGCCAAGTTCATCCAGCGGAAAAAGGCCAAAAAAACGGGTGGGCTATAGCCTTGGGGGGTGGGGCTGGCCAACTTCGTCCGCCGGACTCGGAATGGCGCGAGACTTTGCGAGCAGCCTCCGTGTGCCAAAAATAGGGCGCGGGCAACGCCGCGCCCAAAAATAACCGCCCGAAGGCCGGGGCGCCAAGTTCATCCAGCGGAAAAAGGCCACAAAAACGGGTTGGCTATAGCCTTGGGGGGTGGGGCTGGCCAACTTCGTCCGCCGGACTCGGAATGGCGCGAGACTTTACGAGCAGGCTCCGTGTGCCAAAAATAGGCACAACCGCGCCCAAAAATAACCGCCCGAAGGCCGGGCGCCAAGTTCGTCCAGCGGAAAAAGGCCACAAAAGCGGGTGGGCTATAGTCTTGGGGGTGGGGTTGGCCGTCCGCCGGACTCGGAATAGCGCGAGACTTTGCGAGCGGCCTCCGTGTGCCAAAAATAGGCCGCGGGCACAGCCGCCTCCAAAAATAACCACCCGAAGGGCGGGGCGCCAAGTTCATCCAGCGGAAAAAGGCCAAAAAAACGGGTGGGCTATAGCCTTGGGGGGTGGGGCTGGCCAACTTCGTCCGCCGGACTCGGAATGGCGCGAGACTTTACGAGCAGCCTCCGTGTGCCAAAAATAGGGCGCGGGCAAAGCCGCGCCCAAAAATAACCGCCCGAAGGCCGGGGCGCCAAGTTCATCCAGCGGAAAAAGGCCACAAAAACGGGTTGGCTATAGCCTTGGGGGGTGGGGCTGGCAACTTCGTCCGCCGGACGCAGAATGGCGCGAGACTTTGCGAGTGGCCTCCGTGTGCCAAAAATAGGCCGCGGGCACAGCCGCCTCCAAAAATAACCACCCGAAGGGCGGGGCGCCAAGTTCATCCAGCGGAAAAAGGCCAAAAAAACGGGTGGGCTATAGCCTTGGGGGGTGGGGCTGGCCAACTTCGTCCGCCGGACTCGGAATGGCGCGAGACTTTGCGAGCAGCCTCCGTGTGCCAAAAATAGGGCGCGGGCAAAGCCGCGCCCAAAAATAACCGCCCGAAGGCCGGGGCGCCAAGTTCATCCAGCGGAAAAAGGCCACAAAAACGGGTTGGCTATAGCCTTGGGGGGTGGGGCTGGCCAACTTCGTCCGCCGGACTCGGAATGGCGCGAGACTTTACGAGCAGGCTCCGTGTGCCAAAAATAGGCCGCGGGCACAACCGCGCCCAAAAATAACCGCCCGAAGGCCGGGGCGCCAAGTTCGTCCAGCGGAAAAAGGCCACAAAAACGGGTGGGCTATAGTCTTGGGGGGTGGGGTTGGCCTACACTCGGAATAGCGAGACTTTGCGGCGGCCTCCGTGTGCCAAAAATAGGCGGGCACAGCCGCCGCAAAAAATAAGCCCCCTAAGGCCGCGGCGCCAAATTCTTCCGGCGTAAAAATGCCAAAAAAACGGGTGGGCTATAGCCTTGGGGGGTGGGGCTGGCCAACATCGTCCGCCCTACACGGACAACCGCGAGACTTTTCGAGCGGCCTCCGTGTGCCAAGAAGATGCCGCGCCCAAAATGACCCCCCGAAGGCCGGGGCGCCAAGTTCATCCTGCGGAAAAAGGCCACAAAAACGCGTTGGCTATAGCCTTGGGGGGTGGGGCTGGCCAACTTAGTCCGCCGGACTCGGAATGGCGCGAGACTTTACGAGCAGGCTCCGTGTGCCAAAAACAGGCCGGGCGCCAAGTTCGTCCAGTGGAAAAAGGCCACAAAAACGGGTGGGCTATAGCCCTGGGGGTAGGGCTGGCCAACTTCGTCCGCCGGACTCGGAATGGCGCGAGACTTTGCGAGAGGCCTCCGTGTGCCAAAAATAGGCCGCGGGCACAGCCGGACCCAAAAATAATCGCCCGAAGGCCGGGGCGCCAAGTTCGTCCAGCGGAAAAAGGCCACAAAAACGGGTGGGCCTTGGGGGGTGGGGCTGGCCAACTTCGTCCGCCGGACTCAGAACTTTGCGAGCGGCCTCTGTGTGCCAAAAATAGGCCGCGGGCACAGCCGCACCCAAAAATAACCGTCCAAAGGCCGGGGCGCCGAGTTCGTCCAGCGGAAAAAGGCCACAAAAATTTTTGGGCTATAGCCTTGGGGGGTGGGGCTGGCAACTTCGTCCGCCGGACGCAGAATGGCGCGAGACTTTGCGAGCGGCCTCCGTGTGCCAAAAATAGGCCGCGGGCATAGCCGCACCCAAAAATAACCGCCCGAAGGCCGGGGCGCCAAGTTCGTCCTGCGGAAAAAGTCCACAAAAACGGGTGGGCCTTGGGGGGTGGGGCTTGCCAACTTCGTCCGCCGGACTCAGCACTTTGCGAGCGGCCTCCGTGTGCCAAAAATAGGCTGCGGGCACAGCTGCAGCCAAAAATAACCGCCCGAAGGCCGGGGCGCGAAGTTCGTCCAGCGTAAAAAGGCCACAAAAACGGGTGGGCTATAGCCTTGGGGGGTGGGGCTGGCCAACTTCGTCCGCCGGACTCGGAATAGCACGAGACTTTATGAGCAGCCTCCGTGTGCCAAAAATAGGCCGCGGGCACAACCGCGTCCAAAAATAACCACCCGAAGGGCGGGGCGCCAAGTTCATCCAGCGGAAAAAGGCCAAAAAAACGGGTGGGCTATAGCCTTGGGGGGTGGGGCTGGCCAACTTCGTCCGCCGGACTCGGAATGGCGCGAGACTTTGCGAGCGGACTCCGTGTGCCAAAAATAGGCCGCGGGCACAGCCGCGCCCAAAAATAACCGCCCGAAGGCCGGGTCGCCAAGTTCATCCAGCGGAAAAAGGCCACAAAAACGTGTGGGCTATAGCCATGGGGGGTGGGGCCGGCCGACTTCGTCCGCCGGACTCAGAATGGCGCGAGACTTTGAAGCGGCCTCCGTGTGCCAAAAAATAGGCGGCGGGCACAGCCGCACCCAAATATAACCGCCCGAAGGCCGGGGCGCCAAGTTCGTCCAGCGGAAAAAGGCCACAAAAACGGGTGGGCCTTGGGGGGTGGGGCTGGCCAACTTCATCCGCCGGACTCGGAACTTTGCGAGCGGCCTCCGTGTGCCAAAAATAGGCCGCGGGCACAGCAGCGCCCAAAAATAACCCCCCTAAGGCCGGGGCGCCAAGTTCGTCCAGCGGAAAAAGGCCACAAAAACGGGTGGGCTATAGCCTCGGGGTGTGGGGCTGGCCAACTTCGTCCGCCGGACTCAGAATGGCGTAAGACTTTGCGAGTGACCTCCGTGTTCCAAAAATAGACCGCGGGCACAGCCACACCCAAATATAACCGCCCGAAGGCCGGGGCGCCAAGTTCGTCCAGCGGAAAAAGGCCACAAAAACGGGTGGGCTATAGCCTTGGGGGTGGGGCTGGCCCACTTCGTCCGCCAGACTCGGAATGGCGCAACACTTAGCGAGCAGCCTCCTTGTTCCAAAAATAGGCCGCGGGCACAGCCGCGCCCAAAAATAACCACACGAAGGCCGGGGCGCCAAGTTCGTCCAGCGGAAAAAGGCCACAAAAACGGGTGGGCTATAGCTTTGGGGGGTTGGGCTGGCCAACTTCGTCCGCCGGACTCAGAATGGCGCGAGACTTTGCGAGCGGCCTCCGTGTGCTGAAAATAGCCCGCGGGCACAGCCGTGCCCAAAAATAACCGCCCGAAGGCCGGGGCAACAAGTTCGTCTAGCCGAAAAAGGCCACAAAAACGGGTGGGCTATAGCCTCGGGGGGTGGGGCTGGCCCACTTCGTCCGCCGGACTCAGAATGCCGCAAAACTTTGCGAGCGGCCTCCGTGTTCCAAAAATAGGCCGCGGGCACAGCCGTACCCAAAAATAACCACCCGAAGGCCGGGGTGCCAAGTTCGTCCAGCGGAAAAAGGCCACAAAAACGGGTGGGCTATAGCCTTGGGGGGTGGGGCTGGCCAACTTCGTCCGCCGGATTCGGAATGGCGCGAGACTTTACGAGTGGCCTCCGTGTGCCAAAAATAGGCCGCGGGCACAGCCGTGCCCAAAAATAACCACCCGAAGGCCGGGGCGCCAAGTTCGTCCAGCGGAAAAAGGCCACAAAAACGGGTGGGCTATAGCCTTGGGGGGTGGTGCTGGCCAACTTCGTCCGCCGGATTCGGAATGGCGCGAGACTTTGCGAGTGGCCTCCGTGTGCCAAAAATAGGGCGCGGGCACAGCCGCGCTAAAAAATAACCACCCTAAGGGCGGGGCGCCAAGTTCATCCAGCGGAAAAAGGCCAAAAAAACGGGTGGGCTATAGCCTTGGGGGGTGGGGCTGGCCAACTTCGTCCGCCGGACTCGGAATGGCGCGAGACTTTGTGAACGGCCTCCGTGTACCAAAAATAGACGCGGGCGCAGCCACGCCCAAAAAAACTGCCCAAAGGCCGGGGCGCGAAGTTCGTCCAGCGGAAAAAGGCCACAAAAACGGGTGGGCTATAGCCTTGGGGGTTGGGGCTGGCCTACTTCGTCCGCCGGACTCGGAATGTCGCGAGACTTTGCGAGCGACCTCCGTTTGCCAAAAATAGGCCACGGACACAGCCGCGCCCAAAAATAACCCCCCGAAGGCCGGGGCGCCAAGTTCGTCCAGCGGAAAAAGGCCACAAGAACGGGTGGGATATAGACTTGGGGGGTGGGGCTGGCCCACTTCGTCCGCCGGACTCGGAATGGCGCGAGACTTTACGAGCGGCCTCCGTGTGCCAAAAATAGGCTGCGGGCACAGCCGCGCCCAAAAATAACCACCCGAAGGCCGGGGCGCCATGTTCGTCCAGCGGAAAAAGTCCACAAAAACGGGTGGGCTTTAGCCTTGGGGGGTGGGGCTGGCCAACTTCGTCCGCCGGACTCGGAATGGCGCGAGACTTTGTGAACGGCCTCCGTGTACCAAAAATAGACGCGGGCGCAGAGACGCCCAAAAAAACTGCCAAAAGTCCGGGGCGCGAGGTTCGTCCAGCGGAAAAAGGCCACAAAAACGGGTGGGCTATAGCCTTGGGGGTTGGGGTTGGCCTACTTCGTCCGCCGGACTCGGAATGTCGCGAGACTTTGCGAGCGGCCTCCGTTTGCCAAAAATAGGCCACGGACACAGCCGCGCCCAAAAATAACCCCCCGAAGGCCGGGGCGCCAAGTTCGTCCAGCGGAAAAAGGCCACAAGAACGGGTGGGATATAGACTTGGGGGGTGGGGCTGGCCCACTTCGTCCGCCGGACTCGGAATGGCGCGAGACTTTACGAGCGGCCTCCGTGTGCCAAAAATAGGCTGCGGGCACATCCGCACCCAAAAATAACCACCTGAAGGCCGGGGCGCCAAGTTCGTCAAGCGGAAAAAGGCCACAAAAACGGGTGGGCTTTAGCCTTGGGGGGTGCGGCTGGCCCACTTCGTCCGCCGGACTCGGAATGGCGCGAGACGTTTCGTGCCGCCTCCGTGAGCCAAAAATAGGTCGCGGGCACAGCCGCGCCAAAAAATAACCGCCCGAAGGCCCGGGCGCCAAGTTCGTCCAGCGGAAAAAGGCCACAAAAACGGGTGGGCTATAGCCTTGGGGGGCGGGGCTGGCCAACTTCGTCCACCGGACTCGGAATGGCGCGAGACTTTACGATCGGCCTCCGTGTGCCAAAAATAGGCCTCGGGCACAGCCGCGCCCAAAAATAACCACCCGAAGGCCGGGGCGCCAAGTTCGTCCAGCGGAAAAAGGCCACAAAAACGGGTGGGCTATAGCCTTGGGGGGTGGGGCTGGCCAACTTCGTCCGCCGGATTCGGAATAGCGCGAGACTTTACGAGCGGCTTCCGTGTGCTAAAAATAGGGCACGGGCACAGCCGCGCCCAAAACTAACCACCCTAAGGGCGGGGCGCCAAGTTCATCCAGCGGAAAAAGGCCAAAAAAACGGGTGGGCTATAGCCTTGGGGGGTGGGGCTGGCAAACTTCGTCCGCCGGACTCGGAATGTCGCGAGACTTTGCGAACGGCCTCCGTTTGCCAAAAATAGGCCACGGACACAGCCGCGCCCAAAAATAACCCCCCGAAGGCCGGGGCGCCAAGTTCGTCCAGCGGAAAAAGGCCACAAGAACGGGTGGGATATAGACTTGGGGGGTGGGGCTGGCCCACTTCGTCCGCCGGACTCGGAATGGCGCAAGACTTTACGAGCGGCCTCCGTGTGCCAAAAATAGGCCGCGGGCACAGCCGCGTCCAAAAATAACCACCCGAAGGCCGGGGCGCCAAGTTCGTCCAGCGGAAAAAGGCCACAAAAACGGATGGGCTATAGCCTTGGGGGGTGGGGCTGGCCAACTTCGTCCACCGGACTCGGAATGGCGCGAGACTTTACGATCGGCCTCCATGTGCCAAAAATAGGCCGCGCGCACAGCCGCGCCCAAAAATAACCACCCGAAGGCAGGGGCGCCAAGTTCGTCCAGCGGAAAAAGGCCACAAAAACGGGTGGGCTATAGCCTTTGGGGGTGGGCTGGCCAACTTCGTCCGCCGGACTCGGAATGGTGCGAGACTTTACAAGCGGCCTCAGTGTACCAAAACTAGGCCTCGGGCACAACCACGCCCAAAAATAACCACCCGAAGGCCGGGGCTAAAAGTTCGTCCAGCGGAAAAAGGCCACAAAAACGGGTGGGCTATAGCCTTGGGGGGTGGGGCTGGCCAACTTCGTCCGCCGGACTCGGAATAGCGCGAGACTTTGCGAGCGGCCTCCGTGTGCAAAAAATAGGCCGCGGACACAGCCGCGCCCAAAAATAACCGCCCGAAGGCCGGGGCGCCAAGTTCGTCCAGCGGAAAAAGGCCACAAGAACGGGTGGGCTATAGCCTTGGGGGGTGGGGCTGGCCAACTTTTTCCGCCGGACTCGGAATGGGTCGAGACTTTTCGAGCGGCCTCCGTGTGCCAAAAATAGGCCGCGGGTACAGCCGCGCCCAAAAATAATCGCCCGAAGGGTAGGGCGCCAAATTCGTCCAGCGGAAAAAGGCCACAAAAACAGGTGGGCTATAGCCTTGGGGGGTGGGGCTGGCCCACTTCGTCCGCCGGACTCGGAATGGTGCGAGACTTTACGAGCGGCCTCCGTGTGCAAAAAATAGGCAGTGGGCACAGCCGCGCCCAAAAATAACCGCCCGAATGCCGGGGCGCCAAGTTCGTCCAGCGGAAAAAGGCCACAAGAACGGGTGGGATATAGACTTGGGGGGTGGGGCTGGCCCACTTCGTCCGCCGGACTCGGAATGGCTCGAGACTTTGCCGGCGGCCTCCGTGTGCCAAAAATAGGCCGCGGGCACAGCCGCGCCCAAAAATAACAGCCCGAAGGCCGGGGCGCAGAGTTCGTCCAGCGGAAAAAGTCCACAAAAACGGGTGGGCTACAGCCTTGGGGGGTGGGGCTGGCCCACTTCGTCCGCCGGTCTCGGAATGGGTCGAGACTTTGCGAGCGGCCTCCGTGTGCCAAAAATAGGCTGGGGGCACAGCCGCGCCCAAAAATAACCTCCCGAAGACCGGGTCGCCAAGTTCGTCCAGCGGAAAAAGGCCACAAAAACAGGTGGGCTATAGTCTTGGGGGGTGGGGCTGGCCCACTTCGTCCGCCGGACTCGGAATGGTGCGAGACTTTGTGAGCGGCCTCCGTGTGCCAAAAATAGGCTGGGGCCACAGCCGCGCCCAAAAATAACTTCCCGTAGGCCGGATCGCCAAGTTCGTCCAGCGGAAAAAGGCCACAAAAACGGGTGGGCTATAGCCTTGGGGGGTGTGGCTGGCCGACTTCGTCCGCCGGACTCGGAATGGCGCGAGACATTGCGAGCGGCCCTCCGTGTGCCAAAAATAGGCCGCGGGCACAGCCGCGCCCAAAAATAACCGCCCGAAGGCCGGAGCGCCAAGTTCGTCCAGCGGAAAAAGGCCACAAAAACGGGTGGGCTATAGCCTTGGGGGGTGGGGCTGGCCAACTTCGTCCGCCGGACTCGGAATGTCGCGAGACTTTGCGAGCGGCCTCCGTGTGCCAAAAATAGGCCGCGGGCACAGCCGCGCCCAAAAATAACCCACCGAAGGCCGGGGCACCAAGTTCGTCCAGCGGAAAAAGGCCACAAAAACGGGTGGGCTATAGCCTTGGGGGGTGGGGCTGGCCAACTTCGTCCGCCGGACTCGGAATGGCGCGAGACTTTGCGAGCGGCCTCCGTGTGCCAAAAATAGGCCGCGGGCACAGCCACGCCCAAAAATAACCGCCCAAAGGCCGGGGCGCCACGTTCGTCCAGCGGAAAAAGGCCACAAGAACGGGTGGGCTATAGCCTTGGGGGGTGGGGCTGGCCAACTTTGTCCGCCGGACTCGGAATGGGGCGAGACTTTGCGAGCGCCCTCCGTGTGCCAAAAATAGGCCGCGGGTACAGCCGCGCCCAAAAATCATCGCCCGAAGGGTAGGGCGCCAAATTCGTCCAGCGGAAAAAGGCCACAAAAACAGGTGGGCTATAGCCTTGGGGGGTGGGGCTGGCCCACTTCGTCCGCCGGAGTCGGAATGGCGCGAGACTTTGCGAACGGCCTCCGTGTGCCAAAAATAGGCAGTGGGCACAGCCACGCCCAAAAAAAACCGCCCGAATGCCGGGGCGCCAAGTTCGTCCAGCGGAAAAAGGCCACAAGAACGGGTGGGATATAGACCTGGGGGGTGGGGCTGGCCCACTTTGTCCGCCGGACTCGGAATGGCCCGAGACTTTGCCGGCTGCCTCCGTGTGGAAAAAATAGGCCGCGGGCACAGCCGGGCCCAAAAATAACCGCCCGAAGGCCGGGGCGCCAAGGTCGTCCAGCGGAAAAAGGCGACAAAAACGGGTGGGCTATAGCCTTGGGGGGTGGGGCTGGCCAACTTCGTCCGCCGGACTCGGAATGGCGCGAGACTTTGTGAGCGGCCTCCGTGTGCCAAAAATCGGCCGCGGGCACAGCCGTGACAAAAAATAACCGCCCGAAGGCCGGGGCGCCAAGTTCGTCCAGCGGAAAAAGGCCACAAAAACGGGTGGGCTATAGCCTTGGGGGGTGGGGCTGGCCAACTTCGTCCGCCGGACTCGGAATGGCGCGAGACTTTGCGAGCGGCCTCCGTGTGCCAAAAATAGGCACTGGGCACAGCCGCGCCCAAAAATAACCGCCCGAATGCCGTGGCGCCAAGTTCGTCCAGCGGAAAAAGGCCACAAGAACGGGTGGGATATAGACTTGGGGGGTGGGGCTGGCCCACTTCGTCCGCCGGACTCGGAATGGCGCGAGACTTTGCCGGCGGCCTCCGTGTGCAAAAAATAGGCCGCGGGCACAGCCGCAGCCCAAAAATAAAAGCCCGAAGGCCGGGGCGCCAAGTTCGTCCAGCGGAAAAAGGCCACAAAAACGGGTGGGCTACAGCCTTGGGGGGTGGGGCTGGCCCACTTCGTCCGGCGGACTCGGAATGGCGTGAGATTTTCGAGCGGCCTCCGTGTGCCAAAAATAGGCCGCGGGCACAGCTGCGCGAAAAAATAACAGCCCGAAGGCCGGGGCGCCAAGTTCGTCCAGCAGAAAAATGCCACAAAAACGGGTGGGCTATAGCCTTGGGGGGTGGGGCTGGCCAACTTCGTCCGCCAGACTCGGAATGGCGCGAGACTTTGCGAGCGGCCTCCGTGTGCCAAAAATGGGCCGCGGACACAGCCGCGCCCAAAAATAACCCCCCGAAGGCCGGGGCGCCAAGTTCGTCCAGCGGAAAAAGGCGACAAAAACGGGTGGGCTATGGCGTTGGGGGGTGGGGCTGGCCAACTTCGTCCGCCGGTCTCGGAATGGTGCGAGACTGTGCGAGCGGCCTTCACGTGCCAAAAAGAGGCCTCGGGCATAGCCGTACCAAAAAATAACCACCCGAAGGCCGGGGCGCCAAGTTCGTCCAGCGGAAAAACGCCACAAAAACGGGTGGGCTATACCATTAGGGGGTGGGGCTGGCCAACTTCGTCCCCCGGACTCAGAATGGCGTGAAACTTTGCGAGCGGCCTCCGTGTGCCAAAAATAGGCCGCGGGCACAGCCGCGCCCAAAAATAACCGCCCGAAGGCCGGGGCGCCAAGTTTGTCCAGCGGAAAAAGGCGACAAAAACGGGTGGGCTATAGCCTTGGGGGGTGGGGCTGGCCAACTTCGTCCGCCGGACTCGGAATGGTGCGAGACTGTGCGAGCGGCCTTCACGTGCCAAAAAGAGGCCTCGGGCATAGCCGCACCCAAAAATAACCGCCCGAAGGCCGGGGCGCCAAGTCCGTCCAGCGGAAAAACGCCACAAAAACGGGTGGGCTATACCATTAGGGGGTGGGGCTGGCCAACTTCATCCCCCGGACTCAGAATGGCGTGAAACTTTGCGAGCGGCCTCCGTGTGCCAAAAATAGGCCGCGGGCACAGCCGCGCCCAAAAATAACCGCCTGAAGGCCGGGGCGCCAAGTTCGTCCAGCGGAAAAAGGCCACAAAAACGGGTGGGCTATAGCCTTGGGGGGTGGGGCTGACCAACTTCGTCCGCCGGACTCGGAATGGCGCGAGATTTTGTGAGCGGCCTCCGTGTGCCAAAAATAGGCCGCGGGCACAGCCGCGGCCAAAAATAACCATCCGAAGGCCGGGGCGCCAAGTTTGTCCAGCGGAAAAAGGCTACAAAAACGGGTGGGCTATAGCCTTGGGGGGTGGGGCTGGCCAAGTTCGTCCCCCGGACTCGGAATGATGCGAGTCTTTGCGAGCGGCCTCCGTGTGCCAAAAATAGGCCGCGGGCACAGCCGCGCCCAAAAATAACAGCCCGAAGGCCGGGGCGCCAAGTTCGTCCAGCGGAAAAAGGCCACAAAAACGGGTGGGCTATAGCCTTGGGGGGTGGGGCTGGCCAACTTCGTCCGCCGGACTCGGAATGGCGCGAGACTTTGCGAGCGGCCTCCGTGTGCCAAAAATAGGCCGCGGGCACAGCCGCGCCCAAAAATAACAGCCCGAAGGCCGGGGCACCAAGTTCGTCCAGCGGAAAAAGGCCACAAAAACGGGTGGGCTATAGCCTTGGGGGGTGGGGCTGGCCCACTTCGTCCGCCGGACTCGGAATGGCGCGAGACTTTGCCGGCGGCCTCCGTGTGCAAAAAATAGGCCGCGGGGACAGCCGCAGCCCAAAAATAAAAGCCCGAATGCCGGGGCGCCAAGTTCGTCCAGCGGAAAAACTCCACAAAAACGGGTGGGCTACAGCCTTGGGGGGTGGGGCTGGCCCACTTCGTCCGGCGGACTCGGAATGGCGTGAGATTTTCGAGCGGCCTCCGTGTGCCAAAAATAGGCCGCGGGCACAGCTGCGCGAAAAAATAACAGCCCGAAGGCCGGGGCGCCAAGTTCGTCCAGCAGAAAAAGGCCACAAAAACGGGTGGGCTATAGCCTTGGGGGGTGGGGCTGGCCAACTTCGTCCGCCGGACTCGGAATGATACGAGTCTTTGCGAGCGGCCTCCGTGTGCCAAAAATAGGCCGCGGACACAGCCGCACCCAAAAATAACCGCCCGAAGGCTGGGGCGCCAAGTTCGCGCAGCGGAAAAAGGCCACAAAAACGGGTGGGCTATAGCCTTGGGGGGTGGGGCTGGCCAACTTCGTCCGCCGGACTCGGAATGGCGCGAGACTCTGCGAGCGGACTCTGTGTGCCAAAAATAGGCCGCGGGCACAGCCGCGCCCAAAAATAACCGCCCGAAGGCCGGGGCGCCAAGTTCGTCCAGCGGAAAAAGGCCACAAAAACGGGTGGGCTATAGCCTTGGGGGGTGGGGCTGGCAAACTTCGTCCGCCGGACTCGGAATGGCGCGAGACTTTGCGAGCGGCCTCTGTGCACCAAAAATAGGCCGCGGGCACAACCGCGCATAAAAATAACCACCCGAAGGCTGGCGCGCCAAGTTCGTGCAGCGGAAAAAGGCCACAAAAACGGGTGGGCTATAGCCTTGGGGGGTGGGGCTGGCAAACTTCGTCCCCCGGACTCGGAATGGCGCGAGACTTTGCGAGCGGCCTCCGTGTGCCAAAAATAGGCCGCGGGCACAGCCGCGTCCAAAAATAACAGCCCGAAGGCCGGGGCACCAAGTTCGTCCAGCGGAAAAAGGCCACAAAAACGGGTGGGCTATAGCCTTGGGGGGTGGGGCTGGCCCACTTCGTCCGCCGGACTCGGAATGGCGCGAGACTTTGCGAGCGGCCTCCATGTGCCAAAAATAGGACGCGGGCACAGCCGCGCCCAAAAATAACCGCCCGAAGGCCGGGGCGCCAAGTTCGTCCAGCGGAAAAAGGCCACAAAAACGAGTGGGCTATAGCGTTGTGGGGTGGGGCTGGCCAATTTCGTCCGCCGGACTCGGAATGGCGCGATACTTTCTGAGCGGCCTCCGTGTGCCAAAAATAGGCCGCGGGCACAGCCGCACCCAAAAATAACCGCCCGAAGGCCGGGGCGCCAAGTTCGTCCAGCGGAAAAAGGCCACAAAAACGGGTGGGCTATAGCCTTGGGGGGTGGGGCTGGCCAACTTCGTCCGCCGGACTCGGAATGGCGCGAGACTTTGCGACCGGCCTCCGTGTGCCAAAAATAGGCCACGGGCACAGCCGCACCCAAAAATAACCGCCCGAAGGCCGGGGCGCCAAGTTCGTCCAGCGGAAAAAGGCCACAAAAACGGGTGGGCTATAGCCTTGGGGGGTGGGGCTGGCCAACTTCGTCCGCCGGACTCGGAATGGCGCGAGACTTTGCGAACGGCCTCCGTGTGCCAAAAATAGGCCGCGGGCACAGCCGCGCCCAAAAATAACCGCCCGAAGGCCGGGGCGCCAAGTTCGTCCAGCGGAAAAAGGCCACAAAAACGGGTGGGCTATAGCCTTGGGGGGTGGGGCTGGCCAACTTCGTCCCCGGACTCGGAATGACGCGAGTAAAAATAGGCCGCGGGCACAGCCACGCCCAAAAATAACAGCCCGAAGGCCGGGGCACCAAGTTCGTCCAGCGGAAAAAGGCCACAAAAACGGGTGGGCTATAGCCTTGGGGGGTGGGGCTGGCCGACTTCGTCCGCCTGACTCGGAATGGCGCGAGACTTTACGAGCGGTCTCCGTGTGCCAAAAATAGGCCGCGGGCACAGCCGCATCCAAAAATAACCGCCCGAAGCCTGGGGCGCCAAGTTCGTCCCGCGGAAAAAGGCCACAAAAACGGGTTGGCTATAGCCTTGGGGGGTGGGGCTGGCCAACTTTGTCCGCCGGACTCGGAATGGCGCGAGACTTTGCGAACAGCCTCCGTGTGCCAACAATAGGCCGCGGGCACAGCCGCGCCAAAAAATAACCGCCCGAAGGCCGGGGCGCCAAGTTCGTCCAGCGGAAAAAGGCCACAAAAACGGGTGGGCTATAGCCTTGGGGGGTGGGTCTGGCCAACTTCGTCCGCCGGACTCGGAATGGCGCGAGAATTTGCGAGCGGCCTCCGTGTGCCAAAAAGAGGCCGTGGGCACAGCCGCGCCCAAAAATAACTGCCCGAAGGCCGGGGCGCCAAGTTCGTGCAACGGAAAAAAGCCACAAAAACGGGTGGGCTATAACCTTGGGGGGTGGGGCTAGCCAACTTCGTCCGCCGGACTCGGAATGGCGCGAGACTTTGCGAGCGGCCTCAGTGTGTCAAAAATAGGATGCGGGCACAGCTGCTCCCAAAAATAACCACCCGAAGGCCGGGGCGCCAAGTTCGTCCAGCGGAAAAAGGCCACAAAAACGGATGGGCTATAGCCCTGGGGGGTGGGGCTGGCCAACTTCGTCCGCCGTACTCGGAATGGCGCGAGACTTTACGAGCGGCCTCCGTGTGCCAAAAATAGACTGCAGGGACAGCCGCATCCAAAAATAACCGCCCGAAGGCCGGGGCGCCAAGTTCGTCCAGCAGAAAACGGCCACAAAAACGAGTGGGCTATAGCGTTGGGGGGTGGGGCTGGCCAATTTCGTCCGCCGGACTCGGAATGGCGCGATACTTTCTGAGCGGCCTCCGTGTGCCAAAAATAGGCCGCGGGCACAGCCGCGCCAAAAAATAACCGCCCGAAGGCCGGGGCGCCAAGTTCGTCCAGCGGAAAAAGGCCACAAAAACGGGTGGGCTATAGCCTTGGGGGGTGGGGCTGGCCAACTTCGTCCGCCGGGCTCGGAATGGCGCGAGAATTTCCGAGCGGCCTCCGTGTGCCAAAAAGAGGCCACGGGCACAGCCGCGCCCAAAAATAACTTCCCGAAGGCCGGGGCGCCAAGTTCGTGCAGCGGAAAAAGGCCACAAAAACGGGTGGGCTATAGCCTTGGGGGGTGGGGCTGGCCAACTTCGTCCGCCGGACTCGGAATGGCGCGAGAGTTTGCGAGCGGCCTCCGTGTGCCAAAAATAGGACGCGGGCACAGCCGCGCCCAAAAATAACCGCCCGAAGGCCGGGGCGCCAAGTTCGTCCAGCGGAAAAAGGCCACAAAAACGAGTGGGCTATAGCGTTGGGGGGTGGGGCTTGCCAATTTCGTCCGCCGGAGTCGGAATGGCGCGATACTTTCTGAGCGGCCTCCGTGTGCCAAAAATAGGCCGCGGGCACAGCCGCACCAAAAAATAACCGCCCGAAGGCCGGGGCGCCAAGTTCGTCCAGCGGAAAAAGGCCACAAAAACGGATGGGCTATAGCCCTGGGGGGTGGGGCTGGCCAACTTCGTCCGCCGTACTCGGAATGGCGCGAGACTTTACGAGCGGCCTCCGTGTGACTAAAATAGACTGCAGGGACAGCCGCATCCAAAAATAACCGCCCGAAGCCCGGGGCGCCAAGTTCGTCCCGCGGAAAAAGGCCACAAAAACGGGTTGGCCATAGCCTTGGGGGGTGGGGCTGGCCAACTTTGTCCGCCGGACTCGGAATGGCACGAGACTTTGCGAACAGCCTCCGTGTGCCAACAATAGGCCGCGGGCACAGCCGCGCCAAAAAATAACCGCCCGAAGGCCGGGGCGCCATGTTCGTCCAGCGGAAAAAGGCCACAAAAACGGGTGGGCTATAGCCTTGGGGGGTGGGTCTGGCCAATTTCGTCCGCCGGACTCGGAATGGCGCGATACTTTCTGAGCGGCCTCTGTGTGCCAAAAAAAGGCCGCGGGCACAGCTGCACCAAAAAATAACCGCCCGAAGGCTGGGGCGCCAAGTTCGTGCAACGGAAAAAAGCCACAAAAACGGGTGGGCTATAGCCTTGGGGGGTGGGGCTGGCCAACTTCGTCCGCCGGACTCGGAATGGCGCGAGAGTTTGCGAGCGGCCTCCGTGTGCCAAAAATAGGCCGCGGGCACAGCCGCGCCCAAAAATAACTGCCCGAAGGCCGGGGCGCCAAGTTCGTCCAGCGGAAAAAGGCCACAAAAACGGGTGGGCTATAGCCTTGGGGGGTGGGGCTGGCCAACTTCGTCCGCCGGACTCGGAATTGTGCGAGACTTTGCGAGCGGCGTCCGTGCGCCAACAATAGGCCGTGGTTACAGCCGCGCCCAAAAATAACCACCCGAAGGCCGGGCCGCCAAGTTCGTCCAGCGGAAAAAGGCCACAAAAACGAGTGGGCTATAGCGTTGGGGGGTGGGGCGGGCCAACTTCGTCTGCCGGACTCGGAATGGCGCGATACTTTGCGAGCAGCCTCCGTGTGCCAAAAATAGGCCGCGGGCACAGCCGCGCCCAAAAATAACCGCCCGAAGGCCGGGGCGCCAAGTTCGTCCAGCGGAAAATGGCCACAAAAACGGGTGGGCTATAGCCTTGGGGGGTGGGGCTGGCCGACTTCGTCCGCCGGACTCAGAATGGCGTGAGACTTTGCGAGCGGCATCCGTGCGGTAAAAATAGGCCGCGGGCACAGCCACACCCAAAAATAAGCCCTCGAAGGTCCCGTCCCCAAGTTCGTCCGCCGCAAAAATGCCCAAAAAACGGGTGGGCTATAGCCTTGGGGGGAGGGGCTGGCCAACTTCGTCTGCCGGACTCGGAATGGGGCGAGACTTTGCGAGCGCCCTCCGTGTGCCAAAAATAGGCCGCGGGCACAGCCGCGCCCAAAAATAACCACCCGAAGGCCGGGGCGCCAAGTTCGTCCAGCGGAAAAAGGCCACAAAAACGGGTGGGCTATAGCATTGGGGGGTGGGGTTGGCCCACTTCGTCCGCCAGACTCGGAATGGCGCGAAACTTTGCGAGCATCCTCCACGTGCCAAAAAGAGGCCGCGGTCACAGCTGCACCCAAAAATAACCACCCGAAGGCCGGGGCGCCAATTTCTTCCAGCGGAAAAAGGCCTCAAAAACGGGTGGGCTATAGCCTTGGGGGGTGGGGCTGGCCAACTTCGTCCGCCGGACTCGGAATGGCGTGAGAATTTGCGAGCAGCCTCCGTGTGCCAAAAAGAGGCCACGGGCACAGCCGCGCCCAAAAATAAATGCCCGAAGGCCGGGGTGCCAAGTTCGTGCAGCGGAAAAAGGCCACAAAAACGGGTGGGCTATAGCCTTGGGGGGTGGGGCTGGCCAACTTCGTCCGCCGGACTCGTAATGGCGCGAGACTTTGCGAGCGGCCTCCGTGTGCCAAAAATAGGACGCGGGCACAGCCGCGCCCAAAAATAACCGCCCGAACGCCGGGGCGCCAAGTTCGTCCAGCGGAAAAAGGCCACAAAAACGAGTGGGCTATAGCGTTGGGGGGTGGGGCTGGCCAATTTTGTCCGCCGGACTCGGAATGGCGCGATACTTTCTGAGCGGCCTCCGTGTGCCAAAAATAGGCCGCGGGCACAGCCGCACAAAAAAATAACCGCCCGAAGGCCGGGGCGCCAAGTTCGTCCAGCGGAAAAAGGCCACAAAAACGGATGGGCTATAGCCCTGGGGGGTGGGGCTGGCCAACTTCGTCCGCCGTACTCGGAATGGCGTGAGACTTTACGAGCGGCCTCCGTGTGCCAAAAATAGACTGCAGGGACAGCCGCATCCAAAAATAACCGCCCGAAGCCCGGGGCGCCATGTTCGTCCCGCGGAAAAAGGCCACAAAAACGGGTTGGCTATAGCCTTGGGGGGTGGGGCTGGCCAACTTTGTCCGCCGGACTCGGAATGGCGCGAGACTTTGCGAACAGCCTCCGTGTGCCAACAATAGGCCGCGGACACAGCCGCGCCAAAAAATAACCGCCCGAAGGCCGGGGCGCCAAGTTCGTCCAGCGGAAAAAGGCCACAAAAACGGGTGGGCTATAGCCTTGGGGGGTGGGTCTGGCCAACTTCGTCCGCCGGACTCGGAATGGCGCGAGAATTTGCGAGCGGCCTCCGTGTGCCAAAAAGAGGCCGTGGGCACAGCCGTGCCCAAAAATAACTGCCCGAAGGCCGGGGCGCCAAGCTCGTGCAACGGAAAAAGGCCACAAAAACGGGTGGGCTATAGCCTTGGGGGGTGGGGCTGGCCAACTTCGTCCGCCGGACTCGGAATGGCGCGAGACTTTGCGAGCGGCCTCCGTGTGTCAAAAATAGGATGCGGGCACAGCTGCTCCCAAAAATAACCACCCGAAGGCCGAGGCGCCAAATTCGTCCAGCGGAAAAAGGCCACAAAAACGAGTGGGCTATAGCGTTGGGGGGTGGGGCTGGCCAATTTCGTCCGCCGGACTCGGAATGGCGCGATACTTTCTGAGCGGCCTCCGTGTGCCAAAAATATGCCGCGGACACAGCCGCGCCAAAAAATAACCGCCCGAAGGCCGGGGCGCCAAGTTCGTCCAGCGGAAAAAGGCCACAAAAACGGTTGGGCTATAGCCTTGGGGGGTGGGGCTGGCCAACTTCGTCCGCCGGACTCGGAATGGCGCGAGACTTTGCGAGCGGCCTCCGTGTGCCAAAAATAGGCCGCGGGCACAGCCGCGCCCAAAAATAACCGCCCGAAGGCCGGGGCGCCATGTTCGTCCAGCGGAAAAAGGCCACAAAAACGGGTGGGCTATAGCCTTGGGGGGAGGGGCTGGCCCACTTCGTCCGCCGGACTCGGAATGGGGCGAGACTATACGAGCGCCCTCCGTGTGCCAAAAATAGGCCACGGGCACAAGGGCGGCCAAAAGTAAGCCCCCGAAGGTCCCGACCACAAGGTCGTCCGCCGCAAAAAAAGCCCAAAAAACGGGTGGGCTATAGCCTTGGGGGGAGGGGCTGGCCCACTTCGTCCGCCGGACTCGGAATGGGGCGAGACTATACGAGCGCCCTCCGTGTGCCAAAAATAGGCTGCGGGCACAGCTGCACACAAAAATAAGCCCCCAAAGGTCCCGTCCCCAAGTTCGTCCGCCGCAAAAATGCCCAAAAAACGGGTGGGCTATAGCCTTGGGGGGAGGGGCGGGCCAACTTCGTCCGCCGGACTCGGAATAGGGTGAGACTTTGCGAGCGCCCTCCGTGTGCCAAAAATAGGCCACGGGCACAGCCGCGCCCAAAAATAAGCCCGTAAAGGTCCCGTTCCCAAGTTCGAGACTTTGTGAGCGCCCTCTGTGTGCCAAAAATAGGCCGCGGGGACAGCTTTGCCCAAAAATAAGACCCCGAAGGTCCCGTCCCCAAGTTTGTCCGCCGCAAAAACGCCCAAAAAATGGGTGGGCTATAGCCTTGGGGGAGGGGCTGGCCAACTTCGTCCGCCGGACTCGGAATGGGGTGAGAATTGCGAGCGCCCTCCGTGTGCCAAAAATAGGCCACGGGCACAGCCGCGCCCAAAAATAAGCCCGTAAAGGTCCCGTTCCCAAGTTCGTGACTTTGCAAGCGCCCTCCGTGTGCCAAAAATAGGCCGTGGGCACAGCCGCGCCCAAAAATAAGCCCCCGAAGGTCCCGTCCCCAAGTTCGTCCGCCTAAAAAATGCCCAAAAAACGGGTGGGCTATAGCCTTGGGGGGAGGGGCTAGCCAACTTCGTCCGCCGGTCTCGGAATGGGGCGAGACTTTGCAAACGCCCTCCGTGTGCCAAAAATAGGCCATGGGCACAGCCGCGCCCAAAAATAAGCCCCCGAAGGTCCCGTCCCCAAGTTCGTCCGGCGCAAAAATGCCCAAAAAATGGGTGGGCTATAGCCTTGGGGGAGGGGTTGGCCAACTTCGTCCGCCGGACTCGGAATGGGGCGAGACTTTGCGAGCGCCCTCCGTGTGCCAAAAATAGGCTGCGGGCACAGCCGCGCCCAAAAATAAGCCCCTGAAGGTCCCGTCCCCAAGTTCGTCCGCCGCAAAAACGCCCAAAAAATGGGTGGGCTATAGCCTTGGGGGAGGGGCTGGCCAACTTCGTCCGCCGGACTCGGAATGGGGTGAGACTTTACGAGCGCCCTCCGTGTGCCAAAAATAGGCCACGGACACAGCCGCGCCCAAAAATAAGCCCGTAAAGGTCCCGTTCCCAAGTTCGTGACTTTGCAAGCGCCCTCCGTGTGCCAAAAATAGGCCGTGGGCACAGCCGCGCCCAAAAATAAGCCCCCGAAGGTCCCGTCCCCAAGTTCGTCCGCCGCAAAAACGCCCAAAAACGGGTGGGCTATAGCCTTGGGGGAGGGGCTAGCCAACTGTCCGCCGGTCTCGGAATGGGGCGAGACTTTGCAAACGCCTCCGTGTGCTAGGCCGCGGGCACAGCCGCGCCCAAAAATAAGCCCCCGAAGGTCCCGTCCCCAAGTTCGTCCGGCGCAAAAATGCCCAAAAAATGGGTGGGCTATAGCCTTGGGGGAGGGGTTGGCCAACTTCGTCCGCCGGACTCGGAATGGGGCGAGACTTTGCGAGCGCCCTCCGTGTGCCAAAAATAGGCTGCGGGCACAGCCGCGCCCAAAAATAAGCCCCTGAAGGTCCCGTCCCCAAGTTCGTCCGCCGCAAAAACGCCCAAAAAATGGGTGGGCTATAGCCTTGGGGGAGGGGCTGGCCAACTTCGTCCGCCGGACTCGGAATGGGGTGAGACTTTACGAGCGCCCTCCGTGTGCCAAAAATAGGCCACGGACACAGCCGCGCCCAAAAATAAGCCCGTAAAGGTCCCATCCCAAAGTTCGTCCGCCGCAAAAATGCCCAAAAAACGGGTGGGCTATAGCCTTGCGGGGAGGGGCGGGCCCACTTCGTCCGCCGCACTCGGAATCGGGCGAGACTTTACGAGCGCCCTCCGTCTGCCAAAAATAGGCCGCGGGCACAGCCGCGCCCAAAAATAAGCCCCCGAAAGTCCCATCCCCAAGTTCGTCCGCCGCAAAAATGCCCAAAAAATGGGTGGGCTATAGCCTTGGGGGAAGGGGATGGCCCACTTCGTCCGCCAGACTCGGAATGGGGCGAGACTTTGCGAGCGCCCTCCGTGTGCTAAAAATAGGCCGCGGGCACAGCCGCGCCCAAAAATAAGCCCCAGAAGGTCGCGTCCCCAAGTTCGTCCGCCGCAAAAATGCCCAAAAAACGGGTGGGCTATAGCCTTGCGGGGAGGGGCGGGCCAACTTCGTCCGCCGCACTCGGAATCGGGCGTGACTTTGCGAGCGCCCTCCGTGTGCCAAAAATAGGCCGCGGGCACAGCCGCGACCAAAAATAAGCCCCCGAAGGTCCCATCCCAAAGTTCGTCCGCCGCAAAAATGCCCAAAAAACGGGTGGGCTATAGCCTTGGGGGGAGGGGCTGGCCAATTTCGTCCGCCTGACTCGTAATGGGGCGAGACTTTGTGAGCGGCCTCGGTGTGCCAAAAATAGGCCGTGGGCACAGCCGCGCCGAAAAATAAGCCCCCGAAGGTCCCATCCCCAAGCTCATCCGCTGCAAAAATGCCCAAAAAACGGGTGGGCTATAGCCTTGGGGGGAGGAGCTGGCCCACTTCGTCCGCCGGACTCGGAATGGGGCGAGACTTTGCGAGCGCACTCCGTGTGCCAAACATAGGCTGCGGGCACAGCCGCATCCAAAAATAAGCCCCCGAAGGTCCCGTCCCCTAGTTCGTCCGCCGCAAAAATGCCCAAAAAACGGGTGGGCTATAGCCTTGGGGGGAGGGGCTGGCCAACTTCGTCCGCCGGACTCGGAATGGGGCGAGACTTTGCGAGCACCCTCCGTGTGCCAAAAATATGCCGCGGGAACAGCCGCGCCGAAAAATAAGCCCCCGAAGGTCCCGTCCCCAAGTTCGTCCGCCGCAAAAATGCCCAAAAAACGGGTGGGCTATAGCCTTGGGGAGAGGGTCTGGCCAACTTCGTCCGCCGGACTCGGAATGGGGCGAGACTTTGCGAGCGCCCTCCGAGTGACAAAAATAGGCCGCGGGCACAGCCGCATCTAAAAATAAATGATGGAAGGTCCCGTCCCCAATTTCGTCCGCCGCAAAAATTGCCAAAAAACGGGTGGGCTATAGCCTTGGGGGGAGGGGCTGGCCAACTTCGTCCGCCGGACTCAGAATGGGGCGAGACTTTGCGAGCACCCTCCGTATGCCAAAAATAGGCTGCGGGAACAACCGCGCCAAAAAACAAGTGCCCGAAGGTCCCGACCCAAAGTTTGTCCGCCGCAAAAATGCCCAAAAAACGGGTGGGCTATAACCTTGGGGGGAGGGCTGGCCAACTTCGTCCGCCGGACTTGGAATGGGGCGAGACTTTGCGAGCGGCCTCCGTGTGCCAAAAATAGGCCGCGGGCACAGCCGCGACCAAAAACAAGTGCCCGACGGTGCCGTCCCCAAGTTTGTCCGCCGCAAAAATGCCCAAAAAACGGGCGGGCTGTAGCCTTGGGGGGAGGGGCTGGCCAACTTCGTCTGCCGGACTCGGAATGGGGCGAGACTTTGCAAGCGCCCTCCGTGTGCCAAAAATAGGCCGTGGCCACAGCCGCGCCAAAAAATAAGTGCCCGAATGTCCCGTCCCCAAGTTCGTCCGCCGTAAAAATGCCCAAAAAACGGGTGGGCTATAGCCTTGGGGGGAGGGGCTAGCCAACTTCGTCCGCCGGACTCGGAATGGGGCGAGACTTTGCGAGCGGCCTCCGTGTGCCAAAAATAGGCCGCGGGCTCAGTCGCACCCAAAAAAAAGCGCCCGAAGGTCCCGTTCCCAAGTTCGTGCGCCGCAAAAATGCCCAAAAAACGGGTGGGCTATAGCCTTGGGGGGAGGGGCTGGCCCACTTCGTCCGCCAGACTCGGAATGGGACGAGACTTTGCGAGCACCCTCCATGTGCCAAAAATAGACCACGGGCACAGCCGCACCCAAAAATAAGCCCCCGAAAGTCCCGTCCCCAAGTTCGTCCGCCGCAAAAATGGCCAAAAAACGGGCGGGCTGTAGCCTTGGGGGAGGGGCTGGCCAACTTCGTCTGCCGGACTCGGAATGGGCCGAGACTTTGCAAGCGCCCTCCGTGTGCCAAAAATAGGCCGTGGGCACAGCCGCGTCAAAAAATAAGTGCCCAAAGGTCCCGTCCCCAAGTTCGTCCGCCGTAAAAATGCCCAAAAAACGGGTGGGCTATAGCCTTGGGGAGAGGGTCTGGCCAACTTCGTCCGCCGGACTCGGAATGGGGCGAGACTTTGCGAGCGCCCTCCGAGTGACAAAAATAGGCCGCGGGCACAGCCGCATCTAAAAATAAATGATGGAAGGTCCCGTCCCCAATTTCGTCCGCCGCAAAAATTGCCAAAAAACGGGTGGGCTATAGCCTTGGGGGGAGGGGCTGGCCAACTTCGTTCGCCGGACTCGGAATGGGGCTAGACTTTGCGAGCACCCTCCGTATGCCAAAAATAGGCTGCGGGAACAACCGCGCCAAAAAAAAAGTGCCCGAAGGTCCCGACCCAAAGTTTGTCCGCCGCAAAAATGCCCAAAAAACGGGTGGGCTATAGCCTTGGGGGGAGGGGCTGGCCAACTTCGTCCGCCGGACTTGGAATGAGGTGAGACTTTGTGAGCGCCCTCTGTGTGCCAAAAATAGGCCGCGGGCACAGCCGGGACCAAAAACAAGTGCCCGACGGTCCCGTCCCCAAGTTCGTCCGCCGCAAAAATGCCCAAAAAACGGGTGGGCTATAGCCTTGCGGGGAGGGGATGGCCCACTTCGTCCGCCGGATTCGGAATGGGGCGAGACTTTGCGATCATCCTCCGTGTGCCAAAATGGGCCGCGGGCACAGCCGTGCCCAAAAATGAGCCCCCGAAGTCCCGTCCCCAAGTTCGTGCGCCGCAAAAATGCCCAAAAAACGGGTGGGCTATAGCCTTGGGGGGAGGGGCTGGCCAACTTCGTCCGCCGGGCTCGGAATGGGGTGAGACTTTGTGAGCGCCCTCCGTGTGCCAATAATAGGCCACGGGCACAGGCGCGCCCCAAAGATAAGCCCCCGAAGGTCCCGTCCCCCAGTTCGTCCGCCGCAAAAATGCCCAAAAAATGGGTGGGCTATAGCCTTGGGGGGAGGGGCTGGCCAACTTCGTCCGCCGGACTCGGAATGGGGCGAGACTTTGCGAGCATCCTCCGTGTGCCAAAAATAGGCCATGGGCACAGCCGCGCCCAAAATTAAGCCCCCGAAGGTCCCGTCCCCAAGTTCGTCCGCCGCAAAAATGCCCAAAAAACGGGTGGGCTATAGCCTTGCGGGGAGGGGATGGCCCACTTCGTCCGCCGGATTCGGAATGGGGCGAGACTTTGCGATCATCCTCCGTGTGCCAAAATGGGCCGCGGGCACAGCCGTGCCCAAAAATGAGCCCCCGAAGTCCCGTCCCCAAGTTCGTACGCCGCAAAAATGCCCAAAAAACGGGTGGGCTATAGCCTTGGGGGGAGGGGCTGGCCAACTTCGTCCGCCGGGCTCGGAATGGGGTGAGACTTTGTGAGCGCCCTCCGTGTGCCAATAATAGGCCACGGGCACAGGCGCGCCCCAAAGATAAGCCCCCGAAGGTCCCGTCCCCCAGTTCGTCCGCCGCAAATATGCCCAAAAAACGGGTGGGCTATAGCCTTGGGGGGAGGGGCTGGCCAACTTCGTCCGCCCGGCTCGGAATGGGGCGAGACTTTGCAAGCACCCTCCGTGTGCCAAAAATAGGCCGTGGACACAGCCGCACCAGAAAATAAGCCCCCGAAGGTCCCGTCCCCAGGTTCATCCGCCGCAAAAATGCCCAAAAAACGGGTGGGCTATAGCCTTGCGGGGAGGGGATGGCCCACTTCGTCCGCCGGATTCGGAATGGGGCGAGACTTTGCGATCATCCTCCGTGTGCCAAAATGGGCCGCGGGCACAGCCGTGCCCAAAAATGAGCCCCCGAAGTCCCGTCCCCAAGTTCGTGCGCCGCAAAAATGCCCAAAAAAATGGGTGGGCTATAGCCTTGGGGGGAGGGGCTGGCCAACTTCGTCCGCCGGACTCGGAATGGGGCGAGACTTTGCGAGCGCCCTCCGTGTGCCAAAAATAGGCCGTGGGCACAGCTGTACCCCAAAATAAGCCCCCGTTGGTCCCGTCCCCAAGTTCGTGCGCCGCAAAAATACCCAAAAAACGGGTGAGCTATAGCCTTGGGGGGAGGGGCTGGCCAACTTCGTCTGCCGGACTCGGAATGGGGCGAGACTTTGTGAGCGCCCTCCGTGTGCCAATAATAGGCCGCGGGCACAGACGCACCCAAAAATAAGCCCCCAAAGGTCCCGTCCCCAAGTTCGTCCGCCGCAAAAATGCCCAAAAAATGGGTGGGCTATAGCCTTGGGGGGAGGGGCTGGCCAACTTCGTCCGCCGGACTCGGAATGGGGCGAGACTTTGCGAGCGCCCTCCGAGTGCCAAAAATAGGCCGTGGGCACAGCTGTACCCCAAAATAAGCCCCCGAAGGTCCCGTCCCCAAGTTCGTCCGCCGCAAAAATGCCCAAGAAACGGGTGGGCTATAGCCTTGCGGGGAGGGGATGGCCAACTTCGTCCGCCGGATTCGGAATGGGGCGAGACTTTGCGAGCGCCCTTCGTGTGCCAAAAATAGGCCGCGGGCACAGCTGTACCCAAAAATAAGCCCGCGAAGGTCCCGTCCCCAAGTTCGTCCGCCGCAAAAATGCCCAAAAAACGGGTGGGCTATAGCCTTGCGGGGAGGGGCTGGCCAACTTCGTCCGCCGGACTCGGAATGGATCGATAATTTGCGAGCGCCCTCCGTGTGGCAAAAATAGGCTGCGGGCACAGTCGCCCCAAAAAATAATCCCCCGAAGGTCCCGTCCCCAAGTTCGTCCGCCGCAAAAATCCCCAAAAAATGGGTGGGCTATAGCCTTGGGGGGAGGGGCTGGCCAACTTCGTCCGCCGGGCTCGGAATGGGGCGAGACTTTGCGAGCACCCTCCGTGTGCCAAAAATAAGCCATGGACAGAGCCACGCCCAAAAATAAGCCCCCGAAGGTCCCGTCCCCAAGTTCGTCCGCCGCAAAATGCCCAAAAGCGGGTGGGCTATAGCCTTTCGGGGAGGGGCTGGCCCACTTCGTCCGCCGGACTTGGAATGGGGCGTGACTTTGTGAGCGCCCTCCGTGTGCTAAAAATAGGCCGCGAGCATAGCTCTACCCAAAAAAAAGCCCCCGAAGGTCCCGTCCCCAAGTTCGTCCGCCGCAAAAATGCCCAAAAAACGGGTGGGCTATAGCCTTGGGGGGAGGGGCTGGCCAACTTCGTCTGCCGGACTCGGAATGGGGCTAGACTTTACGAGCACCCTCCGTGTGCCAAAAATAGGCCGCGGGCACAGCCGCGCCCAAAAATGAGCCCCCGAAGGTCCCGTCCCCTAGTTCGTCCGCCGCAAAAATGCCCAAAAAACGGGTGGGCTATAGCCTTGGGGGGAGGGGCTGGCCAACTTCGTCCGCCGGACTCGGAATGGGGCGAGACTTTGCGAGCACCCTCCGTGTGCCAAAAATATGCCGCGGGAACAGCCGCGCCGAAAAATAAGCCCCCGAAGGTCCCGTCCCCAAATTCGTCCGCCGCAAAAATGCCCAAAAAACGGGTGGGCTATAGCCTTGGGGAGAGGGTCTGGCCAACTTCGTCCGCCGGACTCGGAATGGGGCGAGACTTTGCGAGCGCCCTCCGAGTGATAAAAATAGGCCGCGGACACAGCCGCATCTAAAAATAAATGATGGAAGGTCCCGTCCCCAATTTCGTCCGCCGCAAAAATTGCCAAAAAACGGGTGGGCTATAGCCTTGGGGGGAGGGGCTGGCCAACTTCGTCCGCCGGACTCAGAATGGGGCGAGACTTTGCGAGCACCCTCCGTATGCCAAAAATAGGCTGCGGGAACAACCGCGCCAAAAAACAAGTGCCCGAAGGTCCCGACCCAAAGTTTGTCCGCCGCAAAAATGCCCAAAAAACGGGTGGGCTATAACCTTGGGGGGAGGGCTGGCCAACTTCGTCCGCCGGACTTGGAATGAGGTGAGACTTTGTGAGCGCCCTCTGTGTGCCAAAAATAGGCCGCGGGCACAGCCGCGACCAAAAACAAGTGCCCGACGGTGCCGTCCCCAAGTTTGTCCGCCGCAAAAATGCCCAAAAAACGGGCGGGCTGTAGCCTTGGGGGGAGGGGCTGGCCAACTTCGTCTGCCGGACTCGGAATGGGGCGAGACTTTGCAAGCGCCCTCCGTGTGCCAAAAATAGGCCGTGGTCACAGCCGCGCCAAAAAATAAGTGCCCGAATGTCCCGTCCCCAAGTTCGTCCGCCGTAAAAATGCCCAAAAAACGGGTGGGCTATAGCCTTGGGGGGAGGGGCTAGCCAACTTCGTCCGCCGGACTCGGAATGGGGCGAGACTTTGCGAGCGGCCTCCGTGTGCCAAAAATAGGCCGCGGGCTCAGTCGCACCCAAAAAAAAGCGCCCGAAGGTCCCGTTCCCAAGTTCGTGCGCCGCAAAAATGCCCAAAAAACGGGTGGGCTATAGCCTTGGGGGGAGGGGCTGGCCCACTTCGTCCGCCAGACTCGGAATGGGGCGAGACTTTGCGAGCACCCTCCGTGTGCCAAAAATAGACCACGGGCACAGCCGCACCCAAAAATAAGCCCCCGAAAGTCCCGTCCCCAAGTTCGTCCGCCGCAAAAATGCCCAAAAAACGGGCGGGCTGTAGCCTTGGGGGAGGGGCTGGCCAACTTCGTCTGCCGGACTCGGAATGGGGCGAGACTTTGCAAGCGCCCTCCGTGTGCCAAAAATAGGCCGTGGGCACAGCCGCGTCAAAAAATAAGTGCCCAAAGGTCCCGTCCCCAAGTTCGTCCGCCGTAAAAATGCCCAAAAAACGGGTGGGCTATAGCCTTGGGGAGAGGGTCTGGCCAACTTCGTCCGCCGGACTCGGAATGGGGCGAGACTTTGCGAGCGCCCTCCGAGTGACAAAAATAGGCCGCGGGCACAGCCGCATCTAAAAATAAATGATGGAAGGTCCCGTCCCCAATTTCGTCCGCCGCAAAAATTGCCAAAAAACGGGTGGGCTATAGCCTTGGGGGGAGGGGCTGGCCAACTTCGTTCGCCGGACTCGGAATGGGGCTAGACTTTGCGAGCACCCTCCGTATGCCAAAAATAGGTTGTGGGAACAACCGCGCCAAAAAAAAAGTGCCCGAAGGTCCCGACCCAAAGTTTGTCCGCCGCAAAAATGCCCAAAAAACGGGTGGGCTATAGCCTTGGGGGGAGGGGCTGGCCAACTTCGTCCGCCGGACTTGGAATGAGGTGAGACTTTGTGAGCGCCCTCTGTGTGCCAAAAATAGGCCGCGGGCACAGCCGCGACCAAAAACAAGTGCCCGACGGTGCCGTCCCCAAGTTTGTCCGCCACAAAAATGCCCAAAAAACGGGCGGGCTGTAGCCTTGGGGGGAGGGGCTGGCCAACTTCGTCTGCCGGACTCGGAATGGGGCGAGACTTTGCGAGCGCCCTCCGTGTGGCAAAAATAGGCTGCGGGCACAGTCGCCCCAAAAAATAAGCCCCCGAAGGTCCCGTCCCCAAGTTCGTCCGCCGCAAAAATGCCCAAAAAATGGGTGGGCTATAGCCTTGGGGGGAGGGGCTGGCCAACTTCGTCCGCCGGACTCGGAATGGGGCGAGACTTTGCGAGCGCCCTCCGTGTGCCAAAAATAGGCCGTGGGCACAGCTGTACCCCAAAATAAGCCCCCGAAGGTCCCGTCCCCAAGTTCGTCCGCCGCAAAAATGCCCAAAAAACGGGTGGGCTATAGCCTTGCGGGGAGGGGATGGCCAACTTCGTCCGCCGGATTCGGAATGGGGCGAGACTTTGCGAGCGCCCTTCGTGTGCCAAAAATAGGCCGTGGGCACAGCTGTACCCAAAAATAAGCCCGCGAAGGTCCCGTCCCCAAGTTCGTGCGCCGCAAAAATACCCAAAAAACGGGTGAGCTATAGCCTTGGGGGGAGGGGCTGGCCAACTTCGTCTGCCGGACTCGGAATGGGGCTAGACTTTACGAGCACCCTCCGTGTGCCAAAAATAGGCCGCGGGCACAGTCGCGCCCAAAAATAAGCCCCCGAAGGTGCCGTCCCCAAGTTCGTCCGCCGCAAAAATGCCCAAAAAACGGGTGGGCTATAGCCTTGGGGGGAGGGGCTGGCCAACTTCGTCCGCCCGGCTCGGAATGGGGCGAGACTTTGCAAGCGCCCTCCGTGTGCCAAAAATAGGCCGTGGACACAGCCGCACCAGAAAATAAGCCCCCGAAGGTCCCGTCCCCAGGTTCATCCGCCGCAAAAATGCCCAAAAAACGGGTGGGCTATAGCCTTGCGGGGAGGGGATGGCCCACTTCGTCCGCCGGATTCGGAATGGGGCGAGACTTTGCGATCATCCTCCGTGTGCCAAAATGGGCACAGCCGTGCCCAAAAATGAGCACCCGAAGTCCCGTCCCCAAGTTCGTGCGCCGCAAAAATGCCCAAAAAACGGGTGGGCTATAGCCTTGGGGGGAGGGGCTGGCCAACTTCGTCCGCCGGGCTCGGAATGGGGTGAGACTTTGTGAGCGCCCTCCGTGTGCCAATAATAGGCCACGGGCACAGGCGCGCCCCAAAGATAAGCCCCCGAAGGTCCCGTCCCCCAGTTCGTCCGCCGCAAAAATGCCCAAAAAATGGGTGGGCTATAGCCTTGGGGGGAGGGGCTGGCCAACTTCGTCCGCCGGACTCGGAATGGGGCGAGACTTTGCGAGCATCCTCCGTGTGCCAAAAATAGGCCGTGGGCACAGCCGCGCCCAAAATTAAGCATCCGAAGGTCCCGTCCCCAAGTCCGTCCGCCGCAAATATGCCCAAAAAACGGGTGGGCTATAGCCTTGGGGGGAGGGGCTGGCCAACTTCGTCCGCCGGACTCGGAATGGGGTGAGACTTTGTGAGCGCCCTCCGTGTGCCAATAATAGGCCGCGGGCACAGACGCACCCAAAAATAAGCCCCCAAAGGTCCCGTCCCCAAGTTCGTCCGCCGCAAAAATGCCCAAAAAATGGGTGGGCTATAGCCTTGGGGGGAGGGGCTGGCCAACTTCGTCCGCCGGACTCGGAATGGGGCGAGACTTTGCGAGCGCCCTCCGTGTGCCAAAAATAGGCCGTGGGCACAGCTGTACCCCAAAATAAGCCCCCGAAGGTCCCGTCCCCAAGTTCGTCCGCCGCAAAAATGCCCAAGAAACGGGTGGGCTATAGCCTTGCGGGGAGGGGATGGCCAACTTCGTCCGCCGGATTCGGAATGGGGCGAGACTTTGCGAGCGCCCTTCGTGTGCCAAAAATAGGCCGCGGGCACAGCTGTACCCAAAAATAAGCCCGCGAAGGTCCCGTCCCCAAGTTCGTCCGCCGCAAAAATGCCCAAAAAACGGGTGGGCTATAGCCTTGCGGGGAGGGGCTGGCCAACTTCGTCCGCCGGACTCGGAATGGATCGATAATTTGCGAGCGCCCTCCGTGTGGCAAAAATAGGCTGCGGGCACAGTCGCCCCAAAAAATAATCCCCCGAAGGTCCCGTCCCCAAGTTCGTCCGCCGCAAAAATCCCCAAAAAATGGGTGGGCTATAGCCTTGGGGGGAGGGGCTGGCCAACTTCGTCCGCCGGGCTCGGAATGGGGCGAGACTTTGCGAGCGCCCTCCGTGTGCCAAAAATCAGCCGCGGACAGATCCACGCCCAAAAATAAGCCCCCGAAGGTGCCGTCCCCAAGTTCGTCCGCCGCAAAAATGCCCAAAAAACGGGTGGGCTATAGCCTTGGGGGGAGGGGCTGGCCAACTTCGTCTGCCGGACTCGGAATGGGGCTGGACTTTACGAGCACCCTCCGTGTGCCAAAAATAGGCCGCGGGCACAGCCGCGCCCAAAAATGAGCCCCCGAAGGTCCCGTCCCCAAGTTCGTGCGCCGCAAAAATACCCAAAAAACGGGTGAGCTATAGCCTTGGGGGGAGGGGCTGGCCAACTTCGTCTGCCGGACTCGGAATGGGGCTAGACTTTACGAGCACCCTCCGTGTGCCAAAAATAGGCCGCGGGCACAGTCGCGCCCAAAAATAAGCCCCCGAAGGTGCCGTCCCCATGTTCGTCCGCCGCAAAAATGACCAAAAAACGGGTGGGCTATAGCCTTGGGGGGAGGGGCTGGCCAACTTCGTCCGCCCGGCTCGGAATGGGGCGAGACTTTGCAAGCGCCCTCCGTGTGCCAAAAATAGGCCGTGGACACAGCCGCACCAGAAAATAAGCCCCCGAAGGCGTCCCCAGGTTCATCCGCCGCAAAAATGCCCAAAAAACGGGTGGGCTATAGCCTTGCGGGGAGGGGATGGCCCACTTCGTCCGCCGGATTCGGAATGGGGCGAGACTTTACGATCATCCTCCGTGTGCCAAAATGGGCCGCGGGCACAGCCGTGCCCAAAAATGAGCCCCCGAAGTCCCGTCCCCAAGTTCGTGCGCCGCAAAAATGCCCAAAAAACGGGTGGGCTATAGCCTTGGGGGGAGGGGCTGGCCAACTTCGTCCGCCGGGCTCGGAATGGGGCGAGACTTTGCAAGCGCCCTCCGTGTGCCAAAAATAGGCCGCGGGCATGGCCGCACCCAGAAATAGGCCACCGAAGGTCCCGTCCCCAAGTTCGTCCGCCGCAAAAATGCCCAAAAAACGGGTGGGCTATAGCCTTGGGGGGAGGGGCTGGCCAACTTCGTCCGCCAGACTCGAAATGGGGTGAGACTTTGCGAGCACCCTCCGTGTGCCAAAAATAGGCCACGGGCACAGGCGCGCCCCAAAGATAAGCCCCCGAAGGTCCCGTCCCCCAGTTCGTCCGCCGCAAAAATGCCCAAAAAATGGGTGGGCTATAGCCTTGGGGGGAGGGGCTGGCCAACTTCGTCCGCCGGACTCGGAATGGGGCGAGACTTTGCGAGCATCCTCCGTGTGCCAAAAATAGGCCGTGGGCACAGCCGCACCCAAAATTAAGCCCCCGAAGGTCCCGTCCCCAAGTCCGTCCGCCGCAAATATGCCCAAAAAACGGGTGGGCTATAGCCTTGGGGGGAGGGGCTGGCCAACTTCGTCCGCCGGACTCGGAATGGGGTGAGACTTTGCGAGCGCCCTCCGTGTGCCAAAAATAGGCCGCGGGCACAGACGCACCCAAAAATAAGCCCCCAAAGGTCCCGTCCCCAAGTTCGTCCGCCGCAAAAATGCCCAAAAAATGGGTGGGCTATAGCCTTGGGGGGAGGGGCTGGCCAACTTCGTCCGCCGGACTCGGAATGGGGCGAGACTTTGCGAGCGCCCTCCGTGTGCCAAAAATAGGCCGTGGGCACAGCTGTACCCCAAAATAAGCCCCCGAAGGTCCCGTCCCCAAGTTCGTCCGCCGCAAAAATGCCCAAAAAACGGGTGGGCTATAGCCTTGCGGGGAGGGGATGGCCAACTTCGTCCGCCGGATTCGGAATGGGGCGAGACTTTGCGAGCGCCCTTCGTGTGCCAAAAATAGGCCGCGGGCACAGCTGTACCCAAAAATAAGCCCGCGAAGGTCCCGTCCCCAAGTTCGTCCGCCGCAAAAATGCCCAAAAAACGGGTGGGCTATAGCCTTGCGGGGAGGGGCTGGCCAACTTCGTCCGCCGGACTCGGAATGGATCGATAATTTGCGAGCGCCCTCCGTGTGGCAAAAATAGGCTGCGGGCACAGTCGCCCCAAAAAATAATCCCCCGAAGGTCCCGTCCCCAAGTTCGTCCGCCGCAAAAATCCCCAAAAAATGGGTGGGCTATAGCCTTGGGGGGAGGGGCTGGCCAACTTCGTCCGCCGGGCTCGGAATGGGGCGAGACTTTGCGAGCGCCCTCCGTGTGCCAAAAATAAGCCGCGGACAGATCCACGCCCAAAAATAAGCCCCCGAAGGTCCCATCCCCAAGTTCGTCCGCCGCAAAAATGCCCAAAAAACGGGTGGGCTATAGCCTTGCGGGGAGGGGCTGGCCCACTTCGTCCGCCGGACTTGGAATGGGGCGTGACTTTGTGAGCGCCCTCCGTGTGCTAAAAATAGGCCGCGGGCATAGCTGTACCCAAAAAAAAGCCCCCGAAGGTCCCGTCCCCAAGTTCGTCCGCCGCAAAAATGCCCAAAAAACGGGTGGGCTATAGCCTTGCGGGGAGGGGATGGCAAACTTCGTCCGCCGGACTCGGAATGGGGAGAGACTTTGCGAGCGCCCTCCGTGTGCCACAAATAGGCCACGGGCACAGCCGCGCCCAAAAATAAGCCTGCAAAGGTCCCGTTACCAAGTTTGTGACTTTTCAAGCACCCTCCGTGTGCCAAAAATAGGCCGCGGGTACAGCCACGCCCAAAAATAAGCCCCCGAAGGTCTCGTCCCCTAGTTCGTCCGCCGAAAAAATGCCCAAAAAATGGGTGGACAATAGCCTTGGGGGGAGGGGCTGGCCAACTTCGTCCGCCGGACTCGGAATGGGGCGAGACTTTGCGAGCGCCCTCCGTGTGCCAAAAATAGGCCGCGGGCACAGCCGGGCCCAAAAAAAAGCCCCCGAAGGTCCCGTCCCCATGTTCGTCCGCCGCAAAAATGCCCAAAAAACGGGTGGGCTATAGCCTTGGGGGGAGGGGCTGGCCGACTTCGTCCGCCGGACTCGGAATGGGGCGAGACTTTGGGAGCGGCCTCCGTGTGCCAACAATAGGCCGCGGGCACAGCCGCGACCAAAAATAAGTGCCCGACGGTGCCGTCCCCAAGTTTGTCCGCCGCAAAAATGCCCAAAAAACGGGCGGGCTGTAGCCTTGGGGGGAGGGGCTGGCCAACTTCGTCTGCCGGACTCGGAATGGGGCGAGACTTTGCAAGCGCCCTCCGTGTGCCAAAAATAGACCAGGGGCACAGCCGCGCCCAAAAATAAGCCCCCGAAGGTCCCGTCCCCGAGTTCGTCCGCCGCAAAAATGCCCAAAAAACGGGTGGGCTATAGACTTGGGGGGAGGGGCTGGCCCACTTTGTCCGCCAGACTCGGAATGGGGCGAGACTTTGCGAGCGCCCTCCGTGTGCCAAAAATAGGCCGCGGGCACAGCCGGGCCCAAAAAAAAGCCCCCGAAGGTCCCGTCCCCATGTTCGTCCGCCGCAAAAATGCCCAAAAAACGGGTGGCTATAGCCTTGGGGGGAGGGGCTGGCCGACTTCGTCCGCCGGACTCGGAATGGGGCGAGACTTTGGGAGCGGCCTCCGTGTGCCAACAATAGGCCGCGGGCACAGCCGCGACCAAAAATAAGCCCCCGAAGGTCCCGTCCCCAAGTTCGTCCGCCGCAAAAATGCCCAAAAAACGGGTGGGCTATAGCCTTGCGGGGAGGTGCTGGCCAACTTCGTCCGCCGGACTCGGAATAGGGCGAGACTTTGTGAGCGCCTTCCGTGTGCCAAAAGTAGGCCGCGGCCAAAGCCGCGCCCAAAAATAAGCCCCCGAAGGTCCCGTCCCCAAGTTCGTCCGCGCAAAAATGCCCAAAAAACGGGTGGGCTATAGCCTTGGGGGGAGGGGCTGGCCAACTTCGTCCGCCGGACTCGGAATGGGGAGAGACTTTGCGAGCGGACTCCGTGTGCCAAAAATAGGCCGTGGGCACAGCCACGCCCCAAAATAAGCCCCCGAAGGTCCCGTCCCCATGTTCGTCCGCCGCAAAAATGCCCAAAAAACGGGTGGGCTATAGCCTTGGGGGGAGGGGCTGGCCAACTTTGTCCGCCGGACTCGGAATGGGGCGAGACTTTGCGAGCGCCGTCCGTGCGCCAAAAATAGGCCGCGGGCATGGCCGCACCCAAAAATAAGCCCCCGAAGGTCCCGTCCCCAAGTTCGTCCGCTGTAAAAATGATCAAAAAACGGGTGGGCTATAGCCTTGGGGGGAGGAGATGGCCAACTTCGTCCGCCGGACTCGGAATGGGGCGAGACTTTGCGAGCGCCCCCTGTGTGCCAAAAATAGGCCGTAGACACAGCCGCGCCCAAAAATAAGCCCCCGAAGGTCCCGTCCCCAAGTTCGTCCGCCGCAAAAATGCCCGAAAAACGGGTGGGCTAAAGCCTTGGGCGGAGGGGCTGGCCGACTTCGTCCGCCGGACTCGGAATGGGCGAGACTTTACGAGCACCCTCCGTGTGCCAAAAATAGGCTGCGGGTACAGGCGCGCCCAAAAATAAGCCCCCGAAGGTCCCGTCCCCAAGTTCGTCCGCCGCAAAAATGCCCAAAAAACGGGTGGGTTATAGCCTTTGGGGGAGGGACTGGCCAACTTCGTCCGCCGGACTCGTAATGGGGCGAGACTTTGCGAGAGCCCTCCGTGTGTCAAAAATAGGCCGCGGGCACAGCCGCACCCAAAAATAAGCCCCCGAAGGTCCCGTCCCCAAGTTCATCCGCCGCAAAAATGCCCAAAAAACGGGTGGGCTATAGCCTTGGGGGGAGGGGCTAGCCAACTTCGTCCGCCGGACTCGGAATGGGGCGAGACTTTGCGAGCGGCCTCCGTGTGCCAAAAATAGGCCGCGGGCTCAGTCGCCCCCAAAAAAAAGCGCCCGAAGGTCCCGTTCCCAAGTTCGTGCGCCGCAAAAATGCCCAAAAAACGGGTGGGCTATAGCCTTGGGGGGAGGGGCTGGCCCACTTCGTCCGCCGGACTCGGAATGAGGTGAGACTTTGTGAGCGCCCTCTGTGTGCCAAAAATAGGCCGCGGGCACAGCCGCGACCAAAAACAAGTGCCCGACGGTGCCGTCCCCAAGTTCGTCCGCCGCAAAAATGCCCAAAAAACGGGCGGGCTGTAGCCTTGGGGGGAGGGGCTGGCCAACTTCGTCCGCCGGACTCGGAATGGGGCGAGACTTTACAAGCACCCTCCGTGTGCCAAAAATAGGCCGTGGCCACAGCCGCGCCAAAAAATAAGTGCCCGAAGGTCCCGTCCCCAAGTTCGTCCGCCGTAAAAATACCCAAAAAACGGGTGGGCTATAGCCTTGGGGAGAGGGTCTGGCCAACTTCGTCCGCCGGACTCGGAATGGGGCGAGACTTTGCGAGCGGCCTCCGAGTGCCAAAAATAGGCCGCGGGCACAGCCGCATCTAAAAATAAATGCCGGAAGGTCCCGTCCCCAATTTCATCCGCCGCAAAAATGCCCAAAAAACGGGTGGGCTATAGCCTTGGGGGGAGGGGCTGGCCCACTTCGTCCGCCGGACTCGGAATGAGGTGACACTTTGTGAGCGCCCTCTGTATGCCAAAAATAGGCCGCGGGCACAGCCGAGACCAAAAAAAACTGCCCGACGGTGCCGTCCCCAAGTTCGTCCGCCGCAAAAATGCCCAAAAAACGGGCGGGCTGTAGCCTTGGGGGGAGGGGCTGGCCAACTTCGTCTGCCGGACTCGGAATGGGGCGAGACTTTGCAAGCGCCCTACGTGTGCCAAAAATAGGCCGTGGTCACAGCCGTGCCAAAAAATAAGTGCCCGAATGTCCCGTCCCCAAGTTCATCCGCCGTAAAAATGCCCAAAAAACGGGTGGGCTATAGCCTTGGGGAGAGGGTCTGGCCAACTTCGTCCGCCGGACTCGTAATGGGGCGAGACTTTGCGAGAGCCCTCCGTGTGTCAAAAATAGGCCGCGGGCACAGCCGCACCCAAATATAAGCCCCCGAAGGTCCCGTCCCCAAGTTCGTCCGCCGCAAAAATGCCCAAAAAACGGGTGGGCTATAGCCTTGGGGGGAGGGGCTAGCCAACTTCGTCCGCCGGACTCGGAATGGGGCGAGACTTTGCGAGTGGCCTCCGTGTGCCAAAAATAGGCCGCGGGCTCAGTCGCCCCCAAAAAAAAGCGCCCGAAGGTCCCGTTCCCAAGTTCGTGCGCCGCAAAAATGCCCAAAAAACGGGTGGGCTATAGCCTTGGGGGGAGGGGCTGGCCCACTTCGTCCGCCGGACTCGGAATGAGGTGAGACTTTGTGAGCGCCCTCTGTGTGCCAAAAATAGGCCGTGGGCACAGCCGCGACCAAAAAAAACTGCCCGACGGTGCCGTCCCCAAGTTCGTCCGCCGCAAAAATGCCCAAAAAACGGGCGGGCTGTAGCCTTGGGGGGGCCCAACTTCCGCCGGACTCGGAATGGTGCGAGTCTTTACTAGCACCCTCCGTGTGCCAAAAATAGGCCGTGGCCACAGCCACGCCAAAAAATAAGTGCCCGAAGGTCCTGTCCCCAAGTTCGTCCGCCGTAAAAATACCCAAAAAACGGGTGGGCTATAGCCTTGGGGAGAGGGTCTGGCCAACTCGGACTCGGAATGGGGCGAGACTTTGCGAGCGGCCTCCGAGTGCCAAAAATAGGCCGCGGGCACAGCCGCATCTAAAAATAAATGCCGGAAGGTCCCGTCCCCAATTTCATCCGCCGCAAAAATGCCCAAAAAACGGGTGGGCTATAGCCTTGGGGGGAGGGGCTGGCCAACTTCGTCCGCCGGACTCGGAATGAGAAGACACTTTGAAAGCGCACTAAGTGTGCCAAAAATAGGCCGTGGGCACAGCCGCGACCAAAAAAAACTGCCCGACGGTGCCGTCCCCAAGTTCGTCCGCCGCAAAAATGCCCAAAAAACGGGCGGGCTGTAGCCTTGGGGGGAGGGGCTGGCCAACTTCGTCTGCCGGACTCGGAATGGGACGAGACTTTGCAAGCGCACTACGTGTGCCAAAAATAGGCCGTGGTCACAGCCGCGCCAAAAAATAAGTGCCCGAATGTCCCGTCCCCAAGTTCATCCGCCGTAAAAATGCCCAAAAAACGGGTGGGCTATAGCCTTGGGGAGAGGGTCTGGCCAACTTCGTCCGCCGGACTCGGAATGGGGCGAGACTTTGCGAGCGCCCTCCGAGTGCCAAAAATAGGCTGCGGGCACAGCCGCATCCAAAACAAAATGCCGGAAGGTCCCGTCCCCAATTTCGTCCGCCGCAAAAATGCCCAAAAAACGGGTGGGCTATAGTCTGGGGGGAGGGGCTGGCCAACTTCGTCCGCCGGACTTGGAATGGGGCGAGACTTTGCGAGCGCCCTCCGTATGCCAAAAATAGGCTGCGGGAACAACCGCGCCAAAAAACAAGTGCCCGAAGGTCCCGACCCAAAGTTCGTCCGCCGCAAAAATGCCCAAAAAACGGGTGGGCTATAGCCTTGGGGGGAGGGGCTGGCCAACTTCGTCCGCCGGACTTGGAATGAGGTGAGACTTTGTGAGCGCCCTCTGTATGCCAAAAATAGGCCGCGGGCACAGCCGCGACCAAAAACAAGTGCCCGACGGTGCCGTCCCCAAGTTCGTCCGCCTCAAAAATGCCCAAAAAACGGGTGGACCATAGCCTTGGGGGGAGGGGCTGGCCCACTTCGTCCGCCGGACTCGGAATGGGGCGAGACTTTGCAAGCGCCCTCCGTGTGCCAAAAATAGGCCGTGGGCACAGCCGCGCCAAAAAATAAGTGCCCGAAGGTCCCGTCCCCAAGTTCGTCCGCCGTAAAAATGCCCCAAAAACGGGTGGGCTATAGCCTTGGGGAGAGGGTCTGGCCAACTTCGTCCGCCGGACTCGGAATGGGGAGAGACTTTGCGAGCGCCCTCCGAGTGCCAAAAATAGGCCGCAGGCACAGCGGCATCCAAAAATAAATGCCGGAAGGTCCCGTCCCCAAGTTCGTCCGCCGCAAAAATGCCCAAAAAACGGGTGGGCTATAGCCTTGGGGGGAGGGGCTGGCCAACTTCGTCCGCCGGACTCGGAATGGGGCGAGACTTTGCGAGCGCCCTCTGTATGCCAAAAATAGGCTGCGGGAACAACCGCGTCAAAAAACAAGCGCCCGAAGGTCCCAACCCAAAGTTCGTCCGCCTAAAAAATGCCCAAAAAACGGGTGGGCTATAGCCTTGGGGGGAGGGGCTGGCCAACTTCGTCCGCCCGACTCGGAATGGGGCGAGACTTTGCGAGTGCCCTCCGTGTGCCAAAAAATAGGCAACGGGCACAGCCGCCCCCAAAAATAAGCGCCCGAAGGTCCAGTCCCCAAGTTCGTCCGCCGCAAAAATGCCCAAAAAACGGGTGGGCTATAGCCTTGGGGGGAGGGGCTGGCCCACTTCGTACGCCAGACTCGGAATGGGGCGAGACTTTGCGAGCGCCCTCCGTGTGCCAAAAATAGGCCGCGGGCGCAGCCGCGCCCAAAAATAAGCCCCCGAAGGTCCGGTCCCCAAGTTCTTCCGCCGCAAAAATGCCCAAAAAACGGGTAGTCTATAGCCTTGGGTGGAGGGGCTGGCCAACTTCGTCCGCCGGACTCGCAATGGGGCGAGACTTTGCGAGCGCCCTCCGTGTGGCAAACATAGGCCGTGGACACAGCCGCGCCCAAAAATAAGCCCCCGAAGGTCCCGTCCCCAAGTTCGTCCGCCGCAAAAATGCCCAAAAAACGGGTGGGCTATAGCCTTGGGGGGAGGGGCTGGCCAACTTCGTCCGCCGGACTCGGAATGGGGCGAGACTTTGCGAGCACCCTCCGTGTGCCAAAAATAGGCCGCAGGCACAGCCGCGCCTAAAATAAGCGCCCGAAGGTCCCGTCCCCAAGTTCGTCCGCCGCAAAAATGCTCAAAAAACGGGTGGGCTACAGCCTTGGGGGGAGGGGCTGGCCAAATTCGTCCGCCGGACTCGGAATGGGGCGAAACTTTGCGAGCGCTCTCCGTGTGCCAAAAATAGGCCACGGGCAAAGCCGCACCCAAAAATAAGTCCCCGAATGTCCCGTCCCCAAGTTCGTCTGCCGCCAAAATGCCCAAAAAACGGGTGGGCTATAGCTTTGGGGGGAGGGGCTGGCCTACTTCGTCCGCCGGACTCGGAATGGGGCGAGACTTTTCGAGCGCCCTCCGTGTGCCAAAAATAGGCCGCGGCAACAGCACACAAAAAGAAGCGCCCGAAGGTCCCGTCCCCAAGTTCGTCCGCCGCAAAAATGCCCAAAACACGGGTGGGCCATAGCCTTGGGGGGAGGGGCTGGCCAACTTTGTCCGCTGGACTCGGAATGCGGAGAGACTTTACGAGCGCCCTCCGTGTGCCAAAAATAGGCCGTGGGAACAGCCGCGCCCAAAAATAAGCCCCCGAAGGTCCCGTCCCCGAGTTCGTCCGCCGCAAAAATGCCCAAAAAACGGGTGGGCTATAGCCTTCGGGGGAGGGGCTGGCCCACTTCGTCCGTCAGACTCGGAATGGGGCGAGACTTTGCGAGCACCCTCCGTGTGCCAAAAATAGGCCGCGGGCACAGCCGCGCCTAAAATAAGCGCCCGAAGGTCCCGTCCCCAAGTTCGTCCACCGCAAAAATGCTCAAAAAACGGGTGGGCTACAGCCTTGGGGGGAGGGGCTGGCCAAATTCGTCCGCCGGACTCGGAATGGGGCGAAACTTTGCGAGCGCTCTCCGTGTGCCAAAAATAGGCCGCGGCCAAAAATAACTCCCCGAATGTCCCGTCCCCAAGTTCGTCCGCCGCCAAAATGCCCAAAAAACGGGTGGGCTACAGCCTTGGGGGGAGGGGCTGGCCAACTTCGTCCGCCGGACTCGCAATGGGGCGAGACTTTGCGACCAACCTCCGTGTCCCAAACATAGGCCGCGGACACAGCCGCGCCCAAAAATAAGCCCCCGAAGGTCCCGTCCCCAAGTTCGTCCGCCGCAAAAATGCCCAAAAAACGGGTGGGCTATAGCCTTGGGGGGTTGGGCTGGCCCACTTCGTCCGCCAGACTCGGAATGGGGCGAGACTTTGCGAGCGCCCTCCGTGTGCCAAAAATAGGCCGCGGGCACAGCCGCGCCCAAAAATAAGCCCCCGAAGGTCCCGTCCCCAAGTTCTTCCCCCCGCAAAAATGCCCAAAAAACGGGTAGTCTATAGCCTTGGGGGGAGGGGCTGGCCAACTTCGTCCGCCGGACTCGCAATGGGGCGAGACTTTGCGAGCGCCCTCCGTGTGCCAAACATAGGCCGCGGACACAGCCATGCCCAAAAATAAGCCCCCGAAGGTCCCGTCCCCAAGTTCGTCCGCCGCAAAAATGCCCAAAAAACGGGTGGGCTATAGCCTTGGGGGGAGGGGCTGGCCAACTTCGTCCGCCGGACTCGGAATTGTGCGAGACTTTGCGAGCGCCCTCCGTGTGCCAAAAATAGGCCACGGGCAAAGCCGTACCCAAAAAATAAGCCCCCGAAGGTCCCGTCCCCAAGTTCGTCCGCCGCAAAAATGCCCAAAAAATGGGTGGACAATAGCCTTGGGGGGAGGGGCTGGCCCACTTCGTCCGCCAGACTCGGAATGGGGCGAGACTTTGCGAACGCCCTCCGTGTGCCAGAAATAGGCCGCGGGCACAGCCGCGCCCAAAAATAAGCGCCCGAAGGTCCCGTCCCCAAGTTCTTCCGCCACAAAAATGCCCAAAAAACGGGTAGTCTATAGCCTTGGGGGGAGGGGCTGGCCAAATTCGTCCGCCGGATTCGCAATGGGGCGAGACTTTACGAGCGCCCTCCGTGTGCCAAACATAGGCCGCGGAGACAGCCCCGCCCAAAAATAAGCCTCTAAAGGTCCCGTCCCCAAGTTCGTCCGCCGCAAAAATGCCCAAAAAACGGGTGGGCTATAGCCTTGGGGGGAGGGGCTGGCCAACTTCGTCCGCCGGACTCGGAATTGTGCGAGACGTTGCGAGCGCCCTCCGTGTGCCAAAAATAGGCCACGGGCACAGGCGCGCCCAAAAATAAGCCCCCGAAGGTCCCGTCCCCGAGTTCGTCCGACGCAAAAATGCCCAAAAAACGGGTGGGCTATAGACTTGGGGGGATGGGCTGGCCCACTTTGTCCGCCAGACTCGGAATGGGGCGAGACTTTGCGAACACCCTCCGTGTGCCAAAAATAGGCCACGGGCACAGCCGGGCCCAAAAAAAAGCCCCCGAAGGTCCCGTCCCCATGTTCTTCCGCCGCAAAAATGCCCAAAAAACGGGTAGTCTATAGCCTTGGGGGGAGGGGCTGGCCAATTTCGTCCGCCGGACTCGCAATTGGGCGAGACTTTACGAGCGCCCTCCGTGTGCCAAACATAGGCCGCGGACACAGCCGCGCCCAAAAATAAGCCTCCGAAGGTCCCGTCCCCAAGTTCGTCCGCCGCAAAAATGCCCAAAAAACGGGTGGGCTATAGCCTTGGGGGGAGGGGCTGGCCAACTTCGTCCGCCGGACTCGGAATTGTACGAGACGTTGCGAGCGCCCTCCGTGTGCCAAAAATAGACCAGGGGCACAGCCGCGCCCAAAAATAAGCCCTCGAAGGTCCCGTCCCCAAGTTCGTCCGCCGCAACAGTGCCCAAAAAACGGGTGGGCTATAGACTTGGGGGGAGGGGCTGGCCCACTTTGTCCGCCAGACTCGGAATGGGGCGAGACTTTGCGAGCGCCCTCCGTGTGCCAAAAATAGGCCGCGGGCACAGCCGGGCCCAAAAAAAAGCCCCCGAAGGTCCCGTCCCCATGTTCGTCCGCCGCAAAAATGCCCAAAAAACGGGTGGGCTATAGCCTTGGGGGGAGGGGCTGGCCGACTTCGTCCGCCGGACTCGGAATGGGGCGAGACTTTGGGAGCGGCCTCCGTGTGCCAACAATAGGCCGCGGGCACAGCTGCGACCAAAAATAAGCCCCCGAAGGTCCCGTCCCCAAGTTCGTCCGCCGCAAAAATGCCCAAAAAACGGGTGGGCTATAGCCTTGCGGGGAGGTGCTGGCCAACTTCGTCCGCCGGACTCGGAATAGGGCGAGACTTTGTGAGCGCCTTCCGTGTGCCAAAAGTAGGCCGCGGCCACAGCCGCGCCCAAAAATAAGCCCCCGAAGGTCCCGTCCCCAAGTTCGTCCGCGCAAAAATGCCCAAAAAACGGGTGGGCTATAGCCTTGGGGGGAGGGGCTGGCCAACTTCGTCCGCCGGACTCGGAATGGGGAGAGACTTTGCGAGCAGACTCCGTGTGCCAAAAATAGGCCGTGGGCACAGCCACGTACCAAAATAAGCCCCCGAAGGTCCCGTCCCCATGTTCGTCCGCCGCAAAAATGCCCAAAAAACGGGTGGGCTATAGCCTTGGGGGGAGGGGCTGGCCAACTTTGTCCGCCGGACTCGGAATGGGGCGAGACTTTGCGAGCGCCGTCCGTGCGCCAAAAATAGGCCGTGGGCATGGCCGCGCCCAAAAATAAGCCCCCGAAGGTCCCGTCCCCAAGTTCATCCGCTGTAAAAATGATCAAAAAACGGGTGGGCTATAGCCTTGGGGGGAGGAGCTGGCCAACTTCGTCCGCCGGACTCGGAATGGGGCGAGACTTTGCGAGCGCCCCCTGTGTGCCAAAAATAGGCCGCAGACACAGCCGCGCCCAAAAATAAGCCCCCGAAGGTCCCGTCCCCAAGTTCATCCGCCGCAAAAATGCCCGAAAAACGGGTGGGCTATAGCCTTGGGCGGAGGGGCTGGCCGACTTCGTCCGCCGGACTCGGAATGGGCGAGACTTTGCGAGCACCCTCCGTGTGCCGAAAATAGGCTGCGGGTACAGGCGGCCCAAAAATAAGCCCCCGAAGGTCCCGTCCCCAAGTTCGTCCGCCGCAAAAATGCCCAAAAAACGGGTGGGTTATAACCTTTGGGGGAGGGACTGGCCAACTTCGTCCGCCGGACTCGTAATGGGGCGAGACTTTGCGAGAGCCCTCCGTGTGTCAAAAATAGGCCGCGGGCACAGCCGCACCCAAAAATAAGCCCCCGAAGGTCCCGTCCCCAAGTTCGTCCGCCGCAAAAATGCCCAAAAAACGGGTGGGCTATAGCCTTGGGGGGAGGGGCTGGACTTCGTCCGCCGGACACGGAATGGGGCGCGACTTTGCGAGCGCCCTCCATGTGCCAAAAGTAGACTGCGGGCACAGCCGCGCCCAAAAATAAGCCCCCGAAGGTCCCGTCCCCAAGTTCGTCCGCCGCAAAAATGCCCAAAAAATGGGTGGGCCATAGCCTTGGGGGGAGGGGCTGCCAACTCGTCCGGACTCGGAATGGGGCGAGACTTTGCGAACGACCTCCGTGTGCCAAAAATAGGCCGCGGGCACAGCCGTACCCAAAAATAATCCCCCGAAGGTCCCGTCCCCAAGTTCGTCCGCCGCAAAAATGGGCAAAAAACGGGTGGGCTATAGCCTTGGTGGGAGGAGCTGGACAACTTCGTCCGCCGGACTCGGAATGGGCCGAGACTTTGCGAGCGCCCTCCGTGTGCAAAAATTAGGCCGCGGGAAAAGCCGTGTCCAAAAATAAGCCCCCGAAGGTCCCGTCCCCAAGTTCGTCCGCCGCAAAAATGCTTAAAAAACGGGTGGGCTATAGCCTTGGGGGGAGGGGCTGGCCGACTTCGTCCGCCGGACACGGAATGGGGCGCGACTTTGCGAGCGCCCTCCATGTGCCAAAAGTAGACTGCGGGCACAGCCGCGCCCAAAAATAAGCCCCCGAAGGTCCCGTCCCCAAGTTCGTCCGCCGCAAAAATGCCCAAAAAATGGGTGGGCCATAGCCTTGGGGGGAGGGGCCGGCCAACTTCGTCCGCCGGACTCGGAATGGGGCGAGACTTTGCGAACGCCCTCCGTGTGCCAAAAATAGGCCGCGGGCACAGCCGTACCCAAAAATAATCCCCCGAAGGTCCCGTCCCCAAGTTCGTCCGCCGCAAAAATGGGCAAAAAACGGGTGGGCTATAGCCTTGGTGGGAGGAGCTGGACAACTTCGTCCGCCGGACTCGGAATGGGCCGAGACTTTGCGAGAGCCCTCCGTGTGCAAAAATTAGGCCGCGGGAAAAGCCGTGTCCAAAAATAAGCCCCCGAAGGTCCCGTCCCCAAGTTCGTCCGCCGCAAAAATGCTTAAAAAACGGGTGGGCTATAGCCTTGGGGGGAGGGGCTGGCCGACTTCGTCCGCCGGACTCGGAATGGGGCAAGACTTTGCGAGCGCCTTCCGTGTGCCAAAAATCGGCCGCGGGCACAGCTGCGTCCAAAAATAAGCCCCCGAAGGTCCCGTCCCCAAGCTCGTCCGCGCAAAAATGCCCAAAAAACGGGTGGGCTATAGCCTTGGGGGGAGGGGCTGGCCAACTTCGTCTGCCGGACTCGGAATGGGGCGAGACTTTGCGAGCACCCTCTGTGTGCCAAAAATAGACCGCGGGCACAGCCGTACCCAAAAATAAGCCCCCGAAGGTCCCGTCCCCAAGTTCGTCCGCCGCAAAAATGCCCAAAAAACGGGTGGGCTATAGCCTTGGGGGGAGGGGCTGGACTTCGTCCGCCGGACTCGGAATGGGGCGCGACTTTACGAGCGCCCTCCATGTGCCAAAAGTAGACTGCGGGCACAGCCGCGCCCAAAAATAAGCCCCCGAAGGTCCCGTCCCCAAGTTCGTCCGCCGCAAAAATGCCCAAAAAACGGGTGGGCTATAGCCTTGGGGGGAGGGGCTGGCCAACTTCGTCCGCCGGACTCGGAATTGTGCGAGACTTAGCGAGCACCCTCCGTGTGCAAAAAAAGGCCGCGGGCACAGCCGCGCCCAAAAATAAGCGCCCGAAGGTCCCGTCCCCAAGTTCGTCCGCCGCAAAAAAGCCCAAAAAACGGGTGGGCTATAGCCTTGGGGGGAGGGGCTGGCCCACTTCGTCCGCCGGACTCGGAATGGGGCGAGACTTTGCGAGCGCCCTCCGAGTGTGAAATATAGGCCGCGGGCACAGCCGCATCCAAAAATAAATGCCGGAAGGTCCCGTCCCCAAGTTCGTCCGCCGCAAAAATGCCCAAAAAACAGGTGGGCTATAGCCTTGGGGGGAGGGGCTGGCCAACTTCGTCCGCCGGACTCGGAATGGGGCGAGACTTTACGAGCGCCCTCCGTATGCCAAAAATAGGCCGCGGGAACAGCCGTGCCAAAAAACAAGCACCCGAAGGTCCCGTCCCAAAGTTCGTCCGCCGCAAAAATGCCCAAAAAACGGGTGGGCTATAGCCTTGGGGGGAGGGGCTGGCCAACCTCGTCCGCCGGACTCAGAAATGGGGCGAGACTTTGCGAGCGCCCTCCGTGTGCAAAAAATAGGCAACGGACACAGCCGCCACCAAAAATAAGAGCCCGAAGGTCCAGTCCCCAAGTTCGTCCGCCGCAAAAATGCCCAAAAAACGGGTAGTCTATAGCCTTGGGGGGAGGGGCTGGCCAACTTCGTCCGCCGGACTCGGAATGGGGCGAGACTTTGCGAGCGCCCTCCGTGTGCATAAAACATGCTGCGGGCACAGCCGCGCCCAAAAAGAAGCCCCCGAAGGTCCCGTCCCCAAGTTCTTCCGCCGCAAAAATGCCCAAAAAACGGGTAGTCTATAGCCTTGGGGGGAGGGGCTGGCCAATTTCGTCCGCCGGACTCGCAATGGGGCGAGACTTTGCGAGCGCCCTCCGTGTGCCAAACATAGGCCACGGACACAGTTGCACCCAAAAATAATCCCCCGAAGGTCCCGTCCCCAAGTTCGTCCGCCGCAAAAATGCCCAAAAAACGGGTGGGCTATAGCCTTGGGTGGAGGGGCTGGCCAACTTCGTCCGCCGGGCTCGGAATTGTGCGAGACTTTGCGAGCGCCCTCCGTGTGCCAAAAATAGGCCACAGGCAAAGCCGCACCCAAAAAATAAGCCCCCGAAGGTCCCGTCCCCAAGTTCGTCCGCCGCAAAAATGCCCAAAAAATGGGTGGACAATAGCCTTGGGGGGAGGGGCTGGCCAACTTCGTCCGCCGGACTCGGAATGGGGCGAGACTTTGCGAGCGCCCTCCGTGTGCCAAAAATAGGCAACGGACACAGCCGCCACCAAAAATAAGAGCCCGAAGGTCCAGTCCCCAAGTTCGTCCGCCGCAAAAATGCCCAAAAAACGGGTAGTCTATAGCCTTGGGGGGAGGGGCTGGCCAACTTCGTCCGCCGGACTCGGAATGGGGCGAGACTTTGCGAGCGCCCTCCGTGTGCCAAAAACATGCCGCGGGCACAGCTGCGTCCAAAAATAAGCCCCCGAAGGTCCCGTCCCCAAGCTCGTCCGCGCAAAAATGCCCAAAAAACGGGTGGGCTATAGCCTTGGGGGGAGGGGCTGGCCAACTTCGTCTGCCGGACTCGGAATGGGGCGAGACTTTGCGAGCACCCTCTGTGTGCCAAAAATAGACCGCGGGCACAGCCGTACCCAAAAATAAGCCCCCGAAGGTCCCGTCCCCAAGTTCGTCCGCCGCAAAAATGCCCAAAAAACGGGTGGGCTATAGCCTTGGGGGGAGGGGCTGGACTTCGTCCGCCGGACTCGGAATGGGGCGCGACTTTACGAGCGCCCTCCCTGTGCCAAAAATAGGCCGCGGGCACAGCCGTACCCAAAAATAATCCCCCGAAGGTCCCGTCCCCAAGTTCGTCCGCCGCAAAAATGGCCAAAAAACGGGTGGGCTATAGCCTTGGTGGGAGGAGCTGGACAACTTCGTCCGCCGGACTCGGAATGGGGCGAGAATTTGCGAGCGCCCTCCGTGTACCAAAATTAGGCCGCGGGAAAAGCCGTGTCCAAAAATAAGCCCCCGAAGGTCCCGTCCCCAAGTTCGTCCGCCGCAAAAATGCTTAAAAAACGGGTGGGCTATAGCCTTGGGGGGAGGGGCTGGCCGACTTCGTCCGCCGGACTCGGAATGGGGCAAGACTTTGCGAGCGCCTTCCGTGTGCCAAAAATAGGCCACGGGCACAGCCACGCCCAAAAATAAGCCCCCGAAGGTCCCGTCCCCGAGTTCGTCCGCCGCAAAAATGCCCAAAAAACGGGTGGGCTATAGCCTTGGGGGGAGGGGCTGGCCCACTTCGTCCGCCAGACTCGGAATGGGGCGAGACTTTGCGAGCGCCCTACGTGTGCCAAACATAGGCCGCGGGCACAGCCGCGCCCAAAATAAGCGCCCGAAGGTCCCGTCCCCAAGTTCGTCCGCCGCAAAAATGCTCAAAAAACGGGTGGGCTACAGCCTTGGGGGGAGGGGCTGGCCAAATTCGTCCGCCGGACTCGGAATGGGGCGAAATTTTGCGAGCGCTCTCCGTGTGCCAAAAATAGGCCGCGGGTAAAGCCGTGCCCCAAAATAAGCCCCCGAAGGTCCCGTCCCCAAGTTCGTCCGCCGCAAAAATGCCCAAAAAACGGGTGGGCTATAGCCTTGGGGGGAGGGGCTGGCCAACTTCGTCCGCCGGACTCGGAATTGTGCGAGACTTTGTGAGCGCTCTCCATGTGCCAAAAATAGGCCTCAGGCAAAGCTGCGCCCAAAAAATAAGCCCCCGAAGGTCCCGTCCCCAAGTTCATCCGCCGCAAAAATGCCCAAAAAACGGGTGGGCTATAGCCTTGGGGGGAGGGGCTGGCCAATTTCGTCCGCCGGACTCGCAATGGGGCGAGACTTTGCGAGCGCCCTCCGTGTGCCAAACATAGGCCACGGACACAGTTGCACCCAAAAATAATCCCCCGAAGGTCCCGTCCCCAAGTTCGTCCGCCGCAAAAATGCCCAAAAAACGGGTGGGCTATAGCCTTGGGTGGAGGGGCTGGCCAACTTCGTCCGCCGGACTCGGAATTGTGCGAGACTTTGCGAGCGCCCTCCGTGTGCCAAAAATAGGCCACGGGCAAAGCCGCACCCAAAAAATAAGCCCCCGAAGGTCCCGTCCCCAAGTTCGTCCGCCGCAAAAATGCCCAAAAAATGGGTGGACAATAGCCTTGGGGGGAGGGGCTGGCCAACTTCGTCCGCCGGACTCGGAATGGGGCGAGACTTTGCGAGCGCCCTCCGTGTGCCAAAAATAGGCAACGGACACAGCCGCCACCAAAAATAAGAGCCCGAAGGTCCAGTCCCCAAGTTCGTCCGCCGCAAAAATGCCCAAAAAACGGGTAGTCTATAGCCTTGGGGGGAGGGGCTGGCCAACTTCGTCCGCCGGACTCGGAATGGGGCGAGACTTTGCGAGCGCCCTCCGTGTGCCAAAACATGCCGCGGGCACAGCTGCGTCCAAAAATAAGCCCCCGAAGGTCCCGTCCCCAAGCTCGTCCGCGCAAAAATGCCCAAAAAACGGGTGGGCTATAGCCTTGGGGGGAGGGGCTGGCCAACTTCGTCTGCCGGACTCGGAATGGGGCGAGACTTTGCGAGCACCCTCTGTGTGCCAAAAATAGACCGCGGGCACAGCCGTACCCAAAAATAAGCCCCCGAAGGTCCCGTCCCCAAGTTCGTCCGCCGCAAAAATGCCCAAAAAACGGGTGGGCTATAGCCTTGGGGGGAGGGGCTGGACTTCGTCCGCCGGACTCGGAATGGGGCGCGACTTTACGAGCGCCCTCCCTGTGCCAAAAATAGGCCGCGGGCACAGCCGTACCCAAAAATAATCCCCCGAAGGTCCCGTCCCCAAGTTCGTCCGCCGCAAAAATGGCCAAAAAACGGGTGGGCTATAGCCTTGGTGGGAGGAGCTGGACAACTTCGTCCGCCGGACTCGGAATGGGGCGAGAATTTGCGAGCGCCCTCCGTGTACCAAAATTAGGCCGCGGGAAAAGCCGTGTCCAAAAATAAGCCCCCGAAGGTCCCGTCCCCAAGTTCGTCCGCCGCAAAAATGCTTAAAAAACGGGTGGGCTATAGCCTTGGGGGGAGGGGCTGGCCGACTTCGTCCGCCGGACTCGGAATGGGGCAAGACTTTGCGAGCGCCCTACGTGTGCCAAACATAGGCCGCGGGCACAGCCGCGCCCAAAATAAGCCCCCGAAGGTCCCGTCCCCAAGTTCGTCCGCCGCAAAAATGCCCAAAAAACGGGTGGGCTATAGCCTTGGGGGGAGGGGCTGGCCAACTTCGTCCGCCGGACTCGGAATTGTGCGAGACTTTGTGAGCGCTCTCCATGTGCCAAAAATAGGCCGCAGGCAAAGTTGCGCCCAAAAAATAAGCCCCCGAAGGTCCCGTCCCCAAGTTCATCCGCCGCAAAAATGCCCAAAAAACGGGTGGGCTATAGCCTTGGGGGGAGGGGCTGGCCAACTTCGTCCGCCGGACTCGGAATTGTACGAGACGTTGCGAGCGCCCTCCGTGTGCCAAAAATAGACCAGGGGCACAGCCGCGCCCAAAAATAGCCCCCGAAGGTCCCGTCCCCGAGTTCGTCCGCCGCAAAAATGCCCAAAAAACGGGTGGGCTATAGACTTGGGGGGAGGGGCTGGCCCACTTTGTCCGCCAGACTCGGAATGGGGCGAGACTTTGCGAGCGCCCTCTGTGTGCCAAAAATAGGCCGCGGGCACAGCCGGGCCCAAAAAAAAGCCCCCGAAGGTCCCGTCCCCATGTTCGTCCGCCGCAAAAATGCCCAAAAAACGGGTGGGCTATAGCCTTGGGGGGAGGGGCTGGCCGACTTCATCCGCCGGACTCGGAATGGGGCGAGACTTTGGGAGCGGCCTCCGTGTGCCAACAATAGGCCGTGGGCACAGCTGCGACCAAAAATAAGCCCCCGAAGGTCCCGTCCCCAAGTTCGTCCGCCGCAAAAATGCCCAAAAAACGGGTGGGCTATAGCCTTGCGGGGAGGTGCTGGCCAACTTCGTCCGCCGGACTCGGAATTGTGCGAGACTTTGTGAGCGCCCTCCGTGTGCCAAAAATAGGCCGCGGTCACAGCCGCGCCCAAAAATAAGCCCCCGAAGGTCCCGTCCCCGAGTTCGTCCGCCGCAAAAATGCCCAAAAAACGGGTGGGCTATAGCCTTGGGCGGAGGGGCTGGCCCACTTCGTCCGCCAGACTCGGAATGGGGCGAGACTTTGCGAACGCCCTCTGTGTGCCATAAATAGGCCGCGGGCACAGTTGTGCCCAAAAATAAGCGCCCGAAGGTCCCGTCCCCAAGTTCTTCCGCCACAAAAATGCCCAAAAAACGGGTAGTCTATAGCCTTGGGGGGAGGGGCTGGCCAAATTCGTCCGCCGGACTCGCAATGGGGCGAAACTTTACAAGCGCCCTCCGTGTGCCAAACATAGGCCGCGGACACAGCCCCGCCCAAAAATAAGCCTCTAAAGGTCCCGTCCCCAAGTTCGTCCGCCGCAAAAATGCCCAAAAAAGGGGTGGGCTATAGCCTTGGGGGGAGGGGCTGGCCAACTTCGTCCGCCGGACTCGGAATTGTGCGAGACGTTGCGAGCGCCCTCCGTGTGCCAAAAATAGGCCACAGGCACAGCCGCGCCCAAAAATAAGCCCCCGAAGGTCCCGTCCCCGAGTTCGTCCGCCGCAAAAATGCCCAAAAAACGGGTGGGCTATAGACTTGGGGGGAGGGGCTGGCCCACTTTGTCCGCCAGACTCGGAATGGGGCGAGACTTTGCGAACACCCTCCGTGTGCCAAAAATAGGCCGCGGGCACAGCCGGGCCCAAAAAAAAGCCCCCGAAGGTCCCGTCCCCATGTTCTTCCGCCGCAAAAATGCCCAAAAAACGGGTAGTCTATAGCCTTGGGGGGAGGGGCTGGCCAATTTCGTCCGCCGGACTCGCAATTGGGTGAGACTTTACGAGCGCCCTCCGTGTGCCAAACATAGGCCGCGGACACAGCCGCGTCCAAAAATAAGCCTCCGAAGGTCCCGTCCCCAAGTTCGTCCGCCGCAAAAATGCCCAAAAAACGGGTGGGCTATAGCCTTGGGGGGAGGGGCTGGCCAACTTCGTACGCCGGACTCGTAATTGTACGAGACGTTGCGAGCGCCCTCCGTGTGCCAAAAATAGACCAGGGGCACAGCCGCGCCCAAAAATAAGCCCCCGAAGGTCCCGTCCCCGAGTTCGTCCGCCGAAAAAATGCCCAAAAAACGGGTGGGCTATAGACTTGGGGGGAGGGGCTGGCCCACTTTGTCCGCCAGACTCGGAATGGGGCGAGACTTTGCGAGCGCCCTCCGTGTGCCAAAAATAGGCCGCGGGCACAGCCGGGCCCAAAAAACAGCCCCCGAAGATCCCGTCCCCATGTTCGTCCGCCGCAAAAATGCCCAAAAAACGGGTGGGCTATAGCCTTGGGGGGAGGGGCTGGCCGACTTCGTCCGCCGGACTCGGAATGGGGCGAGACTTTGGGAGCGGCCTCCGTGTGCCAACAATAGGCCGCGGGCACAGCCGCGACCAAAAATAAGCCCCCGAAGGTCCCGTCCCCAAGTTCGTCCGCCGCAAAAATGCCCAAAAAACGGGTGGGCTATAGCCTTGCGGGGAGGTGCTGGCCAACTTCGTCCGCCGGACTCGGAATAGGGCGAGACTTTGTGAGCGCCTTCCGTGTGCCAAAAGTAGGCCGCGGCCACAGCCGCGCCCAAAAATAAGCCCCCGAAGGTCCCGTCCCCAAGTTCGTCCGCGCAAAAATGCCCAAAAAACGGGTGGGCTATAGCCTTGGGGGGAGGGGCTGGCCCACTTCGTCCGCCGGACTCGGAATGGGGAGAGACTTTGCGAGCGGACTCCGTGTGCCAAAAATAGGCCGTGGGCACAGCCACGCCCCAAAATAAGCCCCCGAAGGTCCCGTCCCCATGTTCGTCCGCCGCAAAAATGCCCAAAAAACGGGTGGGCTATAGCCTTGGGGGGAGGGGCTGGCCAACTTCGTCCGCCGGACTCGGAATGGGGCGAGACTTTGCGAGCGCCCTCCGTGCGCTGGGCATGGCATGCGCCAAAAATAAGCCCCCGAAGGTCCCGTCCCCAAGTTCGTCCGCTGTAAAAATGATCAAAAAACGGGTGGGCTATAGCCTTGGGGGGAGGAGCTGGCCAACTTCGTCCGCCGGACTCGGAATGGGGCGACACTTTGCGAGCGCCCCTTGTGTGCCAAAAATAGGCCGCAGACACAGCCGCGCCCAAAAATAAGCCCCCGAAGGTCCCGTCCCCAAGTTCGTCCGCCGCAAAAATGCCCGAAAAACGGGTGGGCTATAGCCTTGGGCGGAGGGGCGGGCCGACTTCGTCCGCCGGACTCGGAATGGGCGAGACTTTGCGAGCACCCTCCGTGTGCCGAAAATAGGCTGCGGGTACAGGCGCGCCCAAAAATAAGCCCCCGAAGGTCCCGTCCCCAAGTTCGTCCGCCGCAAAAATGCCCAAAAAACGGGTGGGTTATAGCCTTTGGGGGAGGGACTGGCCAACTTCGTCCGCCGGACTCGTAATGGGGCGAGACTTTGCGAGAGCCCTCCGTGTGTCAAAAATAGGCCGCGGGCATAGCCGCACCCAAAAATAAGCCCTCGAAGGTCCCGTCCCCAAGTTCGTCCGCCGCAAAAATGCCCAAAAAACGTGTGGGCTATAGCCTTGGGGGGAGGGGCTGGACTTCGTCCGCCGGACACGGAATGGGGCGCGACTTTGCGAGCGCCCTTCATGTGCCAAAAGTAGACTGCGGGCACAGCCGCGCCCAAAAATAAGCCCCCGAAGGTCCCGTCCCCAAGTTCGTCCGCCGCAAAAATGCCCAAAAAATGGGTGGGCCATAGCCTTGGGGGGAGGGGCCGGCCAACTTCGTCCGCCGGACTCGGAATGGGGCGAGACTTTACGAACGCCCTCCGTGTGCCAAAAATAGGCCGCGGGCACAGCCGTACCCAAAAATAATCCCCCGAAGGTCCCGTCCCCAAGTTCGTCCGCCGCAAAAATGGCCAAAAAACGGGTGGGCTATAGCCTTGGTGGGAGGAGCTGGACAACTTCGTCCGCCGGACTCGGAATGGGGCGAGACTTTGCGAGCGCCCTCCGTGTGCCAAAATTAGGCCGCGGGAAAAGCCGTGTCCAAAAATAAGCCCCCGAAGGTCCCGTCCCCAAGTTCGTCCGCCGCAAAAATGCTTAAAAAACGGGTGGGCTATAGCCTTGGGGGGAGGGGCTGGCCGACTTCGTCCGCCGGACTCGGAATGGGGCAAGACTTTGCGAGCGCCTTCCGTGTGCCAAAAATAGGCCGCGGGCACAGCTACGTCCAAAAATAAGCCCCCGAAGGTCCCGTCCCCAAGTTCGTCCGCGCAAAAATGCCCAAAAAACGGGTGGGCTATAGCCTTGGGGGGAGGGGCTGGCCAACTTCGTCTGCCGGACTCGGAATGGGGCGAGACTTTGCGAGCACCCTCTGTGTGCCAAAAATAGACCGCGGGCACAGCCGTACCGAAAAATAAGCCCCCGAAGGTCCCGTCCCCAAGTTCGTCCGCCGCAAAAATGCCCAAAAAACGGGTGGGCTATAGCCTTGGGGGGAGGGGCTGGACTTCGTCCGCCGGACTCGGAATGGGGCGCGACTTTACGAGCGCCCTCCATGTGCCAAAAGTAGACTGCGGGCACAGCCGCGTCCAAAAATAAGCCCCCGAAGGTCCCGTCCCCAAGTTCGTCCGCCGCAAAAATGCCCAAAAAATGGGTGGGCCATAGCCTTGGGGGGAGGGGCCGGCCCACTTCGTCCGCCGGACTCGGAATGGGGCGAGACTTTGGGAGCGGCCTCCGTGTGCCAACAATAGGCCGCGGGCACAGCCGCGACCAAAAATAAGCCCCCGAAGGTCCCGTCACCAAGTTCGTCCGCCGCAAAAATGCCCAAAAAACGGGTGGGCTATAGCCTTGCGGGGAGGTGCTGGCCAACTTCGTCCGCCGGACTCGGAATAGGGCGAGACTTTGTGAGCGCCTTCCGTGTGCCAAAAGTAGGCCGCGACCACAGCCGCGCCCAAAAATAAGCCCCCGAAGGTCCCGTCCCCAAGTTCGTCCGCGCAAAAATGCCCAAAAAACGGGTGGGCTATAGCCTTGGGGGGAGGGGCTGGCCCACTTCGTCCGCCGGACTCGGAATGGGGAGAGACTTTGCGAGCGGACTCCGTGTGCCAAAAATAGGCCGTGGGCACAGCCACGCCACAAAATAATCCCCCGAAGGTCCCGTCCCCATGTTCGTCCGCCGCAAAAATGCCCAAAAAACGGGTGGGCTATAGCCTTGGGGGGAGGGGCTGGCCAACTTTGTCCGCCGGACTCGGAATGGGGCGAGACTTTGCGAGCGCCGTCCGTGCGCCAAAAATAGGCCGCGGGCATGGCCGCGCCCAAAAATAAGCCCCCGAAGGTCCCGTCCCCAAGTTCGTCCGCTGTAAAAATGATCAAAAAACGGGTGGGCTATAGCCTTGGGGGGAGGAGCTGGCCAACTTCGTCCGCCGGACTCGGAATGGGGCGAGACTTTGCGAGCGCCCCCTGTGTGCCAAAAATAGGCCGCAGACACAGCCGCGCCCAAAAATAAGCCCCCGAAGGTCCCGTCCCCAAGTTCGTCCGCCGCAAAAATGCCCGAAAAACGGGTGGGCTATAGCCTTGGGCGGAGGGGCTGGCCGACTTCGTCCGCCGGACTCGGAATGGGCGAGACTTTGCGAGCACCCTCCATGTGCCGAAAATAGGCTGCGGGTACAGGCGCGCCCAAAAATAAGCCCCCGAAGGTCCCGTCCCCAAGTTCGTCCGCCGCAAAAATGCCCAAAAAACGGGTGGGTTATAGCCTTTGGGGGAGGGACTGGCCAACTTCGTCCGCCGGACTCGTAATGGGGCGAGACTTTGCGAGAGCCCTCCGTGTGTCAAAAATAGGCCGCGGGCACAGCCGCACCCAAAAATAAGCCCCCGAAGGTCCCGTCCCCAAGTTCGTCCGCCGCAAAAATGCCCAAAAAACGTGTGGGCTATAGCCTTGGGGGGAGGGGCTGGACTTCGTCCGCCGGACACGGAATGGGGCGCGACTTTGCGAGCGCCCTTCATGTGCCAAAAGTAGACTGCGGGCACAGCCGCGCCCAAAAATAAGCCCCCGAAGGTCCCGTCCCCAAGTTCGTCCGCCGCAAAAATGCCCAAAAAATGGGTGGGCCATAGCCTTGGGGGGAGGGGCCGGCCAACTTCGTCCGCCGGACTCGGAATGGGGCGAGACTTTGCGAACGCCCTCCGTGTGCCAAAAATAGGCCGCGGGCACAGCCGTACCCAAAAATAATCCCCCGAAGGTCCCGTCCCCAAGTTCGTCCGCCGCAAAAATGGCCAAAAAACGGGTGGGCTATAGCCTTAGTGGGAGGAGCTGGCCAACTTCGTCCGCCGGACTCGGAATGGGGCGAGACTTTTTTAGCGCCCTCCGTGTGCCAAAATTAGGCCGCGCGCACAGCCGTGTCCAAAAAAAAGCTCCCGAAGTTCCCGTCCCCATGTTCGTCCGCCGCAAAAATGCCCAAAAAACGGGTGGGCTATAGCCTTGGGGGGAGGGGCTGGACTTCATCCGCCAGACTCGGAATGGGGTGAGACTTTACGAGCGCCCTCCATGTGCCAAAAATAGACCACGGGCACAGCCGCGCCGAAAATAAGGCCCCGAAGGACCCGTCCCCAAGTTCGTCCGCCGCAAAAATGCCCAAAAATCGGGTGGGCTATAGCCTTGGGGGGAGGGGCTGGCCAACTTCGTCCGCCGGACTCGGAATGGGGCAAGAATTTGCAAGCGCCTTCCGTGTGCCAAAAATAGGATGCGGGCACAGCTGCGCCCAAAAATAAGCCCCCGAAGGTCCCGTCCCCAAGTTCGTCCGCGCAAAAATGCCCAAAAAACGGGTGGGCTATAGCCTTGGGGGGAGGGGCTGGCCAACTTCGTCTGCCGGACTCGGAATGGGGCGAGACTTTGCGAGCACCCTCTGTGTGCCAAAAATAGACCGCGGGCACAGCCGTACCCAAAAATAAGCCCCCGAAGGTCCCGTCCCCAAGTTCGTCCGCCGCAAAAATGCCCAAAAAACGGGTGGGCTATAGCCTTGGGGGGAGGGGCTGGACTTCGTCCGCCGGACTCGGAATGGGGCGCGACTTTACGAGCGCCCTCCATGTGCCAAAAGTAGACTGCGGGCACAGCCGCGTCCAAAAATAAGCCCCCGAAGGTCCCGTCCCCAAGTTCGTCCGCCGCAAAAATGCCCAAAAAATGGGTGGGCCATAGCCTTGGGGGGAGGGGCCGGCCCACTTCGTCCGCCGGACTCGGAATGGGGCGAGACTTTGCGAACGCCCTCCGTGTGCCAAAAATAGGCCGCGGGCACAGCCGTACCCAAAAATAATCCCCCGAAGGTCCCGTCCCCAAGTTCGTCCGCCGCAAAAATGGCCAAAAAACGGGTGGGCTATAGCCTTAGTGGGAGGAGCTGGCCAACTTCGTCCGCCGGACTCGGAATGGGGTGAGACTTTGTTAGCGCCCTCCGTGTGCCAAAATTAGGCCGCGCGCACAGCCGTGTCCAAAAAAAAGCTCCCGAAGTTCCCGTCCCCAAGTTCGTCCGCCGCAAAAATGCCCAAAAAACGGGTGGGCTATAGCCTTGGGGGGAGGGGCTGGACTTCATCCGCCAGACTCGGAATGGGGTGAGACTTTGCGAGCGCCCTCCATGTGCCAAAAATAGACCACGGGCACAGGCGCGCCGAAAATAAGGCCCCGAAGGACCCGTCCCCAAGTTCGTCCGCCGCAAAAATGCCCAAAAATCGGGTGGGCTATAGCCTTGGGGGGAGGGGCTGGCCAACTTCGTCCGCCGGACTCGGAATGGGGCAAGACTTTGCAAGCGCCTTCCGTGTGCCAAAAATAGGATGCGGGCATAGCTGCGCCCAAAAATAAGCCCCCGAAGGTCCCGTCCCCAAGTTCGTCCGCGCAAAAATGCCCAAAAAACGGGTGGGCTATAGCCTTGGGGGGAGGGGCTGGCCCACTTCGTCCGCCAGACTCGGAATGGGGCGAGACTTTACGAGCGCCCTCCGTGTGCAAAAAATAGGCCGCGGGCACAGCCTCACCCCAAAATAAACCCCCGAAGGTCCCGTCCCCATGTTCGTCCGCCGCAAAAATTCCATAAAAAACGGATGGGCTATAGCCTTGGGGGGAGGGGCCGGCCAACTTCGTCCGCCGGACTCGGAATGGGGCGAGACTTTGCGAGCGCCCTCCATGTGCCAAAAATAGGCCGCGGGCACAGCCGCGCCAAAAAAATCCCCGAAGGTCCCGTCCCCAAGTTCGTCCGCCGCAAAAATGCCCAAAAAACAGGTGGGCTATAGCCTTGGGGGGAGGGGCTGGCCAACTTCGTCCGCCGGACTTGGAATGGGGCGAGACTTTACGAGCGCCTTCAATGTGCCAAAAATAGGCCGCGGGCACAGCCGTACCCAATACTAAGCCCCCGAAGGTCCCGTCCCCAAGTTCGTCCGCCGCAAAAATGCCCAAAAAACAGGTGGGCTATAGCCTTGGGGGGAGGGGCTGGCCAACTTCGTCCGCCGGACCCGGAATGGGCCGAGATTTTACGAGCGCCCTCCGTATGCCAAAAATAGGCGCGGGAACAGCCGTGCCAAAAAACAAGCACCCGAAGGTCCCGTCCCAAAGTTCGTCCGCCGCAAAAATGCCCAAAAAACGGGTGGGCTATAGCCTTGGGGGGAGGGGCTGGCCAACTTCGTCCGCCGGACTCAGAAATGGGGCGAGACTTTGCGAGCGCCCTCCGTGTGCCAAAAATAGGCAACGGACACAGCCGCCACCAAAAATAAGAGCCCGAAGGTCCAGTCCCCAAGTTCGTCCGCCGCAAAAATGCCCAAAAAACGGGTAGTCTATAGCCTTGGGGGGAGGGGCTGGCCAACTTCGTCCGCCGGACTCGGAATGGGGCGAGACTTTGCGAGCGTCCTCCGTGTGCCAAAAACATGCTGCGGGCACAGCCGCGCCCAAAAATAAGCCCCCGAAGGTCCCGTCCCCATATTCGTCCGCCGCAAAAATGCCCAAAAAACGGGTTGGCTATAGCTTTGGAGGGAGGGGCTGGCCAACTTCGTCCGCCGGACTCGGAATGGGGTGAGACATTGCGAGCGCCCTCCGAGTACTAAAAATAGGCCGCGGGAAAAGCCGCACCCAAAAATAAACCCCGAAGGTCCTGCCCCAAGTTCGTCCGCCGCAAAAATGCCCAAAAAACGGGTGGGCTATAGGCTTGGGGGGAGGGGCTGGCCAACTTCGTCCGCCGGACTCGGAATGGGGCGAGACTTTGCGAGCGGCCTCCGTGTGCAAAAAATAGGACGCGGGCACAGCCGCGCCCAAAAATAAGCCCCCGAAAGTCCCGTACCCAAGTTCGTCCGCCGCAAAAATGCCAAAAAAAAGGGTGGGCTATAGCCTTGGGGGGAGGGGCTGGCCAACTTCGTCCGCCGGACTCGGAATGGGGCGAGACTTTCTGAGTGGCCTCCGTGTGCAAAAAATAGTCCGCGGGCACAGCCGCGCAAAAAAATAAGGCCCCGAAGGTCCCGTCCCCAAGTTCGTCCGCCGCAAAAATGCCCAAAAACCGGGTGGGCTATAGCCTTGGGGGGAGGGGCTGGCCCACTTCGTCCGCCGGACTCGGAATGGGGCATGACTTTGCAAGCGCCTTCCGTGTGCCAAAAATAGGCCGTTGGCACAGCCGTGCCCAAAAATAAGCCCCCGAAGGTCCCGTCCCCAAGTTCGTCCGCGCAAAAATGCCCAAAAAATGGGTGGGCTATAGCCTTGGGGGGAGGGGCGGCCAACTTCGTCTGCCGGACTCGGAATGGGCCGAGACTTTGTGAGCGCCCTCCGTTTGCCAAAAATAGACCGCGGACACAGTCGCGCCCAAAAATAAGCCCCCGAAGGTCCCGTCCCCAAGTTCGTCCGCCGTAAAAATGCCCAAAAAACGGGTGGGCTATAGCCTTGGGGGGAGGGGCTGGCCCACTTCGTCCGCCAGACTCGGAATGGGGCGAGACTTTGCGAGTACCCTCCGTGTGCCAAAAATAGGCCGCGGGCACAGCCTCACCCCAAAATAAGCCCCCGAAGGTCCCGTCCCCATGTTCGTCCGCCGCAAAAATGCCCAAAAAACGGATGGGCTATAGCCTTGGGGGGAGGGGCCGGCCAACTTCGTCCGCCGGACTCGGAATGGGGCGAGACTTTGCGAGCGCCCTCCGTGTGCCAAAAATAGGCTGCGGGCACAGCCGCGCCAAAAAAAAATCCCCCGAAGGTCCCGTCCCCAAGTTCGTCCGCCGCAAAAATGCCCAAAAAACAGGTGGGCTATAGCCTTGGGGGGAGGGGCTGGCCAACTTCGTCCGCCGGGCTTGGAATGGGGCGAGACTTTGCGAGCACCTTCAATGTGCCAAAAATAGGCCGCGGGCACAGCCGTACCCAAAACTAAGCCCCCGAAGGTCCCGTCCCCAAGTTCGTCCGCCGCAAAAATGCCCAAAAAACGGGTGGGCTATAGCCTTGGGGGGAGGGGCTGGCCAACTTCGTCCGCCCGATTCGGAATGGGGCCAGACTTTGCGAGCACCCTCCGAGTGCCAAAAATAGGCCGCGGGCACAGCCATACCCAAAAATAATCCCCCGAAGGTCCCGTCCCCAAGTTCATCCGCGGCAAAAATGTCCAAAAAACGGGTGGGCTATACCCTTGGGGGGAGGGGCTGGCCAACTTCGTCCGCCGGACTCGGAATGGGGCAAGACTTAGCGAGCACCCTCCATGTACCAAAAATAGGCCGCGGGCAGAGCCGCATCCAAAACTAAGCCCCCGAAGGTCCCGTCCCCAAGTTCGTCCGCCGCAAAAATGCCCAAAAAATGGGTTGGCTATAGCTTTGGAGGGAGGGGCTGGCCCACTTCGTCCGCCGGACTCGGAATGGGGCGAGACATTGCAACCGCCCTCCGAGTGCTAAAAATAGGCCGCGGGAACAGCCGCACCCAAAAATAAGCCCCCGAAGGTCCCGTTCCCAAGTTCGTCCGCCGCAAAAATGCCCAAAAAACGGGTGGGCTATAGGCTTGGGGGGAGGGGCTGGCCTACTTCGTCCGCCGGACTCGGAATGGGGCGAGACTTTGCGAGCGGCCTCCGTGTGCAAAAAATAGGCCGCGGGCACAGCCGCGCCCAAAAATAAGCCCCCGAAATTCACGTCCCCAAGTTCGTCCGCCGCAAAAATGCCAAAAAAAAGGGTGGGCTATAGCCTTGGGGGGAGGGGCCGGCCAACTTCGTCCGCCGGACTCGGAATGGGGCGAGACTTTGGGAGCGGCCTCCGTGTGCCAACAATAGGCCACGGGCACAGCCGCGCACAAAAATAAGCCCCCGAAGGTCCTGTCCCCAAGTTCATCCGCCGCAAAAATGCCCAAAAAACGGGTGGGCTATAGCCTTGGGGGGAGGGGCTGGCCAACTTCATCCGCCGGACTCGGAATGGGGCGAGACTTTGGGAGCGGCCTCCGTGTGCCAACAACAGGCCGCGTGCACAGACGCGCCCAAAAATAAGCCCCCGAAGGTCCCGTTCCCAAGTTCGTCCACCGCAAAAATGCCCAAAAAACGGGTGGGCTATAGCCTTCGGGGGAGGGGCTGGCCCACTTCGTCCGCCGGACTTGGAATGGGGCGAGACTTTGCGAGCGGCCTCCGTGTGCAAAAAATAGGCCGCGGGCACAGCCGCGCCCAAAAATAAGCCACCGAAGGTCCCGTCCCCAAGTTCGTCCGCCGCAAAAATGCCCAAAAAACGGGTGGGCTATAGCCCTGGGGGGAGGGCATGGCCAACCGTCCGCCGGACTCGGAATGGGGCAAGACTTTGCAAGCGCCTTCCGTGTGCCAAAAATAAGTCCCCGAAGGTCCCGTCCCCAAGTTCATCCGCGCAAAAATGCCCAAAAAACGGGTGGGCTATTGCCTTGGGGGGAGGGGCTGGCCAACTTCGTCCGCCGGACTCGGAATGGGGTGAGACTTTGCGAGCGCCCTCCGTGTGCCAAAAATAGACCGCGGGCACAGCCGCGCCCAAAAATAAGCCCACGAAGGTCCCGTCCCCAAGTTCGTCCGCCGCAAAAATGCCCAAAAAACGGGTGGGCTATAGCCTTGGGGGGAGGCGCTGGCCCACTTCGTGCGCCAGACTCGGAACTGGGCGAGACTTTGCGAGCGCCCTCCGTGTGCCAAAAATAGGCCGCGGGCACAGCCTCACCCCAAAATAAGCCCCCGAAGGTCCCGTCCCCATGTTCGTCCGCCGCAAAAATGCCCAAAAAACGGATGGGCTATAGCCTTGGGGGGAGGGGCTGGCCAACTTCGTCCGCCGGACTCGGAATGGGGCGAGACTTTGCGAGCGCCCTCCGTGTGCCAAAAATAGGCCACGGGCACAGCCGCTCCAAAAAATAATCCCCCGAAGGTCCCGTCCCCAATTTCGTCCGCCGCAAAAATGCCCAAAAAACAGGTGGGCTATAGCCTTGGGGGGAGGGGCTGGCCAACTTCATCCGCCGTACTCGGAATGGGGCGAGACTTTGGGAGCGGCCTCCGTGTGCCAACAATAGGCCACGGGCACAGCCGCGCCCAAAAATAAGCCCCCGAAGGTCCCGTCCCCAAGTTCGTCCGCCGCAAAAATGCCCAAAAAACGGGTGGTCTATAGCCTTGGGGGGAGGGGCTGGCCCACTTCGTCCGCCGGACTCGGAATGGGGCGAGACTTTGCGAGCGCCCTCCGTGTGCCAAAAATAGACCGCGGGCACAGCCGTGCCCAAAAATAAGCCCCCGAAGGTCCCGTCCCCAAGTTCGTCCGCCGCAAAAATGCCCAAAAAACGGGTGGGCTATAGCCTTGGGGGGAGGGGCTGGCCAACTTCGTCCGCCGGACTGGGAATGGGGCGAGAATTTGCGAGCACCCTCCGTGTGACAAAAATAGACCGCGGGCACAGCTGTGCCCAAAAATAAGCCCCCGAAGGTCCCGTCCCCAAGTTCGTCCGCCGCAAAAATGCCCAAAAAACGGGTGGGCTATAGCCTTGGGGGGAGGGGCTGGCCCACTTCGTCCGCCAGACTCGGAATGGGGCGAGACTTTGCGAGCGCCCTCCGTGCGCCAAAAATAGGCTGCGGGCACAGCCGTGCCCAAAAATAGGCCCCCGAAGGTCCCGTCCCCAAGTTCGTCCGCCGCAAAGATGCCCAAAAAACGGGTGGTCTATAGCCTTGGGGGGAGGGGCTGGCCTACTTCGTCTACCGGACTCGGAATGGGGCGAGACTTTGCGAGCGCCCTCCGTGTGCCAAAAATAGACCACGGGCACAGCCGCGCCCAAAAATATGCCCCCGAAGGTCCCGTCCCCAAGTTCGTCCGCCGCAAAAATGCCCAAAAAACGGGTGGGCTATAGCCTTGGGGGGAGGGGCTGGCCCACTTCGTCCGCCAGACTCGGAATGGGGCGAGACTTTACGAGCGCCCTCCGTGCACCAAAAATAGGCTGCGGGCACAGCCGCGCCCAAAAATAGGCCCCCGAAGGTCCCGTCCCCAAGTTCGTCCGCCGCAAAAATGCCCAAAAAACGGGTGGGCTATAGCCTTGGGGGGAGGGGCTGGCCCACTTCGTCCGCCAGACTCGGAATGGGGCGAGACTTTACGAGCGCCCTCCGTGCACCAAAAATAGGCTGCGGGCACAGCCGCGCCCAAAAATAGGCCCCCGAAGGTCCCGTCCCCAAGTTCGTCCGCCGCAAAAATGCCGAAAAAACGGGTGGTCTATAGCCTTGGGGGGAGGGGCTGGCCAACTTCGTCCGCCGGACTCGGAATGGGGTGAGACTTTGGGAGCGGCCTCCGTGTGCCAACAATAGGCCGCGGGCACAGCCACGTCCAAAAATAAGACCCCGAAGGTCCCGTCCCCAAGTTCGTCCGCCGCAAAAATGCCCAAAAAACGGGTGGGATATAGCCTTGGGGGGAGGGGCTGGCCAACTTCGTCCGCCGGACTCGGAATGGGGCGAGACTTTGGGAGCGGCCTCCGTGTGCCAACAACAGGCTGCGTGTACAGACACGCCCAAAAATAAGCCCCCGAAGGTCCCGTCCCCAAGTTCGTCCTCCGCAAAAATGCCCAAAAAACGTGTGGGCTATAGCCTTGGGGGGAGGGGCTGGCCAACTTCGTCTGCCGGACTCGGAATGGGGCTAGACGTTGCGAGCGGCCTCCGTGTGCAAAAAATAGTCCGCGGGCACAGCCGCGCCCAAAAATAAGGCCTCGAAGATCCCGTCCCCAAGGTCGTCCGCCGCAAAAATGCCCAAAAAACGGGTGGGCTATAGCCTTGGGGGGAGGGGCTGGCCCACTTCGTCCGCCAGACTCGGAATGGGGCGAGACTTTGTGAGCGCCCTCCGTGTGCCAAAAATAGGCCGTGGGCACAGCTGCGCCCAAAAATAAGCCCCCGAAGGTCCTGTCCCCAAGTTCGTCCGCCGCAAAAATGCCCAAAAAACAGGTGGGCTATAGCCTTGGGGGGAGGGGCTGGCCAACTTCGTCCGCTGGACTCGGAATGGGGCGAGCCTTTGAGAGCGCCCTCCGTGTGCCAAAAATAGACCGTGGGCACAGCCGCGCCCAAAAATAAGCCCCCGAAGGTCCCGTCCCGAAGTTCGTCCGCCGCAAAAATGCCCAAAAAACAGGTGGGCTATAGCGTTGGGGGGAGGGGCTGGCCAACTTCGTCCGCCGGACTCGGAATGGGGCGAGACTTTGCGAGCGCACCCCGTGTGCCAAAAATAGGACGCGGGCCCAGCCGCGCTCAAAAATAAGCCCCCGAAGGTCCCGTCCCCAAGTTCGTCCGCTGCAAAAATGCCCAAAAAACGGTTGGGCTATAGCCTTGGGGGGATGGGCTGGCCAACTTCGTACGCCGGACTCGGAATGGGGCGAGACTTTGCGAGCGCCCTCCGTGTGCCAAAAATAGGCCACGGGCACAGCCGTGCCGAAAAATAAGCACCCGAAGGTCCCGTCCCCAAGTTCGTCCGCTGCAAAAATACCCAAAAAACAGGTGGGCTATAGCCTTGGGGGGAGGGGCTGGCCAACTTCGTCCGCCGGACTCGGAATGGGGCGAGCCTTTGCGAGCGCCCTCCGTGTGCCAAAAATAGGCCGCGGGCACAGCCGTGCCCAAAAATAAGCCCCCGAAGGTCCCGTCCCCAAGTTCGTCCGCCGCAAAAATGCCCAAAAAACGGGTGGGCTATAGCCTTTGGGGGAGGGGCTGGCCAACTTCGTCCGCCGGACTCGGAATGGGGCGAGACTTTGCGAGCGTGCTCCGTGTGCCAAAATAGGCCGTGGGCAAAGGCGCATCCAAAACTAAGCCCCCGAAGGTCCCTTCCCCAAGTTCGTCCGCCGCAAAAATGCCCAAAAAACGGGTGGGCTATAGCCTTGGGGGGAGGGGCTGGCCAACTTCGTCCGCTGGACTCGGAATGGGGTGAGACATTGCGAGCGCCCTCCAAGTGCCAAAAATAGACCGCGGGCACAGCCGCGCCTAAAAATAAGCCCCCGAAGGTCCCGTCCCCAAGTTCGTCCGAAGCAAAAATGCCCAAAAAACGGGTGGGCTATAGGCTTGGGAGGAGGGGCTGGCCAACTTCGTCCGCCGGACTCGGAATGGGGCGAGACTTTGCGAGCGCCCTCCGTGTGCTGGGCCAGGCGCGGCACAGCCGCACCCAAAAATAAGCCCCGAAGGTCCCGTCCCCAATTTCGTCCGCCGCAAAAATGCCCAAAAAACGGGTGGTCTATAGCCTTGGGGGGAGGGGCTGGCCAACTTCGTCCGCCGGACTCGGAATGGGGCGAGCCTTTGCGAGCGCCCTCCGTGCGCCAAAAATAGGCTGTGGGCACAGCCGCGCCCAAAAATAAGCCCCCGAAGGTCCCGTCCCCAAGTTTGTCCGCCGCAAAAATGCCCAAAAAACGGGTGGTCTATAGCCTTGGGGGGAGTGGCTGGCCAACTTCGTCCGCCGGACTCGGAATGGTGCGAGACTTTGCGAGCATCTTCCGTGTAATAAAAATAGGCCGTGGGCACAGCCACGCCCAAAAATAAGCCCCCGAAGGTCCCGTCCCCAAGTTCATCCGCGCAAAAATGCCCAAAAAAACGGGTGGGCTATAGCCTTGGGGGGAGGGGCTGGCCAACTTCGTCCGCCGGACTCGGAATGGGGCGAGCCTTTGAGAGCGCCCTCCGTGTGCCAAAAATAGACCATGGGCACAGCCGCGCCCAAAAATAAGCCCCCGAAGGTCCCGTCCCGAAGTTCGTCCGCCGCAAAAATGCCCAAAAAACGGGTGGGCTATCGCGTTGGGGGGAGGGGCTGGCCAACTTCGTCCGACGGACTCGGAATGGGGCGAGACTTTGCGAGCGCACGCCGTGTGCCAAAAATAGGACGCGGGCCCAGCCGTGCTCAAAAATAAGCCCCCGAAGGTCCCGTCCCCAAGTTCGTCCGCCGCAAAAATGCCCAAAAAACGGGTGGTCTATAGCCTTGGGGGGAGGGGCTGGCCAACTTCGTCCGCCGGACACGGGATGGGGCGAGGCGAGCGCCCTCCGTGCGCCAAAAATAGGCTGTGGGCACAGCCGCGCCCAAAAATAAGCCCCCGAAGGTCCCGTCCCCAAGTTTGTCCGCCGCAAAAATGCCCAAAAAACGGGTGGTCTATAGCCTTGGGGGGAGTGGCTGGCCAACTTCGTCCGCCGGACTCGGAATGGGGCGAGACTTTGCGAGCATCTTCCGTGTAATAAAAATAGGCCGCGGGCACAGCCACGCCCAAAAATAAGCCCCCGAAGGTCCCGTCCCCAAGTTCATCCGCGCAAAAATGCCCAAAAAAACGGGTGGGCTATAGCCTTGGGGGGAGGGGCTGGCCAACTTCGTCCGCCGGACTCGGAATGGGGCGAGACTTTGCGAGCGCACCCCGTGTGCCAAAAATAGGACGCGGGCCCAGCCGCGCTCAAAAATAAGCCCCCGAAGGTCCCGTCCCCAAGTTCGTCCGCTGCAAAAATGCCCAAAAAACGGTTGGGCTATAGCCTTGGGGGGATGGGCTGGCCAACTTCGTACGCCGGACTCGGAATGGGGCGAGACTTTGCGAGCGCCCTCCGTGTGCCAAAAATAGGCCACGGGCACAGCCGTGCCGAAAAATAAGCACCCGAAGTTCGTCCGCTGCAAAAATACCTAAAAACAGGTGGGCTATAGCCTTGGGGGAGGGGGCTGGCCAACTTCGTCCGGACTCGGAATGGGGCGAGCCTTTGCAGCGCCTCCGTGTACCAAAATAGGCCGCGGGCACAGCCGCGCCCAAAAATAAGCCCCCGAAGGTCCCGTCCCCAAGTTCGTCCGCCGCAAAAATGCCCAAAAAACGGGTGGGCTATAGCCTTGGGGGGAGGGGCTGGCCAACTTCGTCCGCCGGACTCGGAATGGGGCGAGACTTTGCGAGCGTGCTCCGTGTGCCAAAAATAGGCCGTGGGCAAAGCCGCATCCAAAACTAAGCCCCCGAAGGTCCCTTCCCCAAGTTCGTCCGCCGCAAAAATGCCCAAAAAACGGGTGGGCTATAGCCTTGGGGGGAGGGGCTGGCCAACTTCGTCCGCCGGACTCGGAATGGGGAGAGACTTTGCGAGCGGCCTCCGTGTGACAAAAATAGGCCGTGGGCACAGCCACGTCCCAAAATGAGCCCCCGAAGGTCCCGTCCCCATGTTCGTCCGCCGCAAAAATGCCCAAAAAACGGATGGGCTATAGCCTTGGGGGGAGGGGCTGGCCAACTTCGTCCGCCGGACTCTGAATGGGGCGAGCCTTTGCGAGCGCCCTCCGTGTGCCAAAAATAAGCCATGGGCACAGCCGCGCCAAAAAATAAGCCCCCGATGGTCCCGTCCCCAAGTTCGTCCGCCGCAAAAATGCCCAAAAAACAGGTGGGCTACAGCCTTGGGGGGAGGGGCTGGCCAACTTCGTCCGCCGGACTCGGAATGGGGCGAGCCTTTGAGAGCACCCTCCGTGTGCCAAAAATAGACCGTGGGCACAGCCGCGCCCAAAAATAAGCCCCCGAAGGTCCCGTCCCCAAGTTCGTCCGCCGCAAAAATGCCCAAAAAACGGGTGGGCTATAGCCTTGGGGGGAGGGGCTGGCCCACTTCGTCCGCCGGACTCGGAATGGGGCGAGCCTTCGAGAGCACCCTCCGTGTGCTAAAAATAGACCGCGGGCACAGCTGCGCCCAAAAATAAGCCCCCGAAGGTCCCGTCCCCAAGTTCGTCCGCCGCAAAAATGCCCAAAAAACGGGTGGGCTATAGCCTTGGGGGGAGGGGCTGGCCCACTTCGTGCGCCAGACTCGGAATGGGGCGAGACTTTGCGAGCGCCCTCTGTGCGCCAAAAATAGGCTGCGGGCACAGCCGCGCCCAAAAATAGGCCCCCGAAGGTCCCGTCCCCAAGTTCGTCCGCCGCAAAGATGCCCAAAAAACGGGTGGTCTATAGCCTTGGGGGGAGGGGCTAGCCCACTTCGTCCGCCGGACTCGGAATGGGGAGAGACATTGCGAGCGCCCTCCGAGTGCCAAAAATAGGCCGCGGGCACAGCCGCGCCCAAAAATAGGCCCCCGAAGGTCCCGTCCCCAAGTTCGTCCGCCGCAAAGATGCCCAAAAAACGGGTGGTCTATAGCCTTGGGGGGAGGGGCTGGCCTACTTCGTCCGCTGGACTCAGAATGGGGCGAGACTTTGCGAGCGCCCTCCGTGTGCCAAAAATAGACCGCGGGCACAGCCGCGCCCAAAAATATGCCCCCGAAGGTCCCGTCACCAAGTTCGTCCGCCGCAAAAATGCCCAAAAAACGGGTGGGCTATAGCCTTGGGGGGAGGGGCTGGCCCACTTCGTCCGCCAGACTCGGAATGGGGCGAGACTTTACGAGCGCTCTCCGTGCACCAAAAATAGGCTGCAGGCACAGCCGCGCCCAAAAATAGGCCCCCGATGGTCCCGTCCCCAAGTTTGTCCGCCGCAAAAATGCCCAAAAAACAGGTGGGCTATAGCCTTGGGGGGAGGGGCTGGCCAACTTCGTCCGCCGGACTCGGAATGGGGCGAGCCTTTGAGAGCACCCTCCGTGTGCCAGAAATAGACCGTGGGCACAAACGCGCCCAAAAATAAGCCCCCGAAGATCCCGTCCCGAAGTTCGTCCGCCGCAAAAATGCCCAAAAAACGGGTGGGCTATAGCCTTGGGGGGAGGGGCTGGCCAACTTCGTCCGCCGGACTCGGAATGGGGCGAGCCTTTGAGAGCACCCTCCGTGTGGCAAAAATAGACCGCGGGCACAGCTGCGCCCAAAAATAAGCCGCCGAAGGTCCCGTCCCCAAGTTCGTCCGCAGCAAAAATGCCCAAAAAACGGGTGGGCTATAGCCTTGGGGGGAGGGGCTGGCCCACTTCGTCCGCCAGACTCGGAATGGGGCGAGACTTTGCGAGCGCCCTCCGTGCGCCAAAAATAGGCTGCGGGCACAGCCGCGCCCAAAAATAGGCCCCCGAAGGTCCCGTCCCCAAGTTCATCCGCCGCAAAGATGCCCAAAAAACGGGTGGGCTATAGCCTTGGGGGGAGGGGCTGGCCCACTTCGTCCGCCAGACTCGGAATGGGGCGAGACTTTACGAGCGCCCTCCGTGCACCAAAAATAGGCTGCGGGCACAGCCGCGCCCAAAAATAGGCCCCCGAAGGTCCCGTCCCCAAGTTCGTCCGCCGCAAAAATGCCGAAAAAACGGGTGGTCTATAGCCTTGGGGGGAGGGGCTGGCCAACTTCGTCCGCCGGACTCGGAATGGGGTGAGACTTTGGGAGCGGCCTCCGTGTGCCAACAATAGGCCGCGGGCACAGCCACGCCCAAAAATAAGACCCCGAAGGTCCCGTCCCCAAGTTCGTCCGCCGCAAAAATGCCCAAAAAACGGGTGGGCTATAGCCTTGGGGGGAGGGGCTGGCCAACTTCGTCCGCCGGACTCGGAATGGGGCGAGACTTTGGGAGCGGCCTCCGTGTGCCAACAACAGGCTGCGTGTACAGACACGCCCAAAAATAAGCCCCCGAAGGTCCCGTTCCCAAGTTCGTCCTCCGCAAAAATGCCCAAAAAACGTGTGGGCTATAGCCTTGGGGGAGGGGCTGGCCAACTTCCGCCGGACTCGGAATGGGGCTAGACGTTGCGAGCGGCCTCCGTGTGCCAAAAATAGTCCGCGGGCACAGCCGCGCCCAAAAAGAAGGCCGCGAAGATCCCGTCCCCACGGTCGTCCGCCGCAAAAATGCCCAAAAAACGGGTGGGCGATAGCCTTGGGGAGGGGGCTGGCCCACTTCTTCCGCCGGACTCGTAATGGGGCGAGACTTTGCGAGCGCCCTCCGTGTGCCAAAAATAGGCCGTGGGCACAGTCGCGCCCAAAAATAAGCCCCCGAAGGTCCCGTCCCCAAGTTCGTCCGCCGCAAAAATGCCCAAAAAACAGGTGGGCTATAGCCTTGGGGGGAGGGGCTGGCCAACTTCGTCCGCCGGACTCGGAATGGGGCGAGCCTTTGAGAGCGCCCTCCGTGTGCCAAAAATAGACCGCGGGCACAGCCGCGCCCAAAAATAAGCCCCAAGGTCCTGTCCCAAGTTCGTCCGCCGCAAAATGCCCAAAAACGGGTGGGCTATAGCGTTGGGGGAGGGCTGGCCAACTGTCCGCCGGACTCGGAATGGGGCGAGACTTTGCAGCGCACCCCGTGTGCCAGGACGCGGCCCAGCCGCGCTCAAAAATAAGCCCCCGAAGGTCCCGTCCCCAAGTTCGTCCGCTGCAAAAATGCCCAAAAAACGGTTGGGCTATAGCCTTGGGGGGATGGGCTGGCCAACTTCGTACGCCGGACTCGGAATGGGGCGAGACTTTGCGAGCGCCCTCCGTGTGCCAAAAATAGGCCGCGGGCACAGCCGTGCCCAAAAATAAGCACCCAAGGTCCCGTCCCCAAGTTCGTCCGCTGCAAAAAATACCCAAAAACAGGTGGGCTATAGCCTTGGGGGAGGGGCTGGCCAACTTCGTCCGCCGGACTCGGAATGGGGCGAGCCTTGCGAGCGCTCCGTGCTGCCAGGCCGCGGGCATAGCCGCGCCCAAAAATAAGCCCCCGAAGGTCCCGTCCCCAAGTTCGTCCGCCGCAAAAATGCCCAAAAAACGGGTGGGCTATAGCCTTTGGGGGAGGGGCTGGCCAACTTCGTCCGCCGGACTCGGAATGGGGCGAGACTTTGCGAGCGTGCTCCGTGTGCCAAGAAAAGGCCGATGGAAACGCCGCAACCAAGACTAAGCCCCCGAAGGTCCCGTCCCCAAGTTCGTCCGCCGCAAAATTGCCCAAAATACGGGTGGGCTATAGCCTTGGGGGGAGGGGCTGGCCAACTTCGTCCGCCTTACTCGGAATGGGGTGAGACATTGCAGCGCTCCAAGTGCTAGACCGCGGGCACAGCCGCGCCTAAAAATAAGCCCCCGAAGGTCCCGTCCCCAAGTTCGTCCGAAGCAAAATGCCCAAAAAACGGGTGGGCTATAGGCTTGGGAGGAGGGGCTGGCCAACTTCGTCCGCCGGACTCGGAATGGGGCGAGACTTTGCGAGCGCCTCCGTGTGCTGGGCCAGGCTGCACAGCCGCACCCAAAAATAAGCCCCCGAAGGTCCCGCCCCACTCTGTCCCGCAAAATGCCCAAAAACGGGTGGTCTATAGCCTTGGGGGAGGGGCTGGCCAACTCTGTCCGCCGGACTCGGAATGGGGCGAGCCTTTGCGAGCGCCTCCGTGCGCCAAAATAGGCTGTGGGCACAGCCGCGCCCAAAAATAAGCCCCGAAGGTCCCGCCCCAAGTTTGTCCGCCGCAAAATGCCCAAAAACGGGTGGTCTATAGCCTTGGGGGGAGTGGCTGGCCAACTTCGTCCGCCGGACTCGGAATGGTGCGAGACTTTGCCAGCCGCAACAGAGTACGAAAAAAAGCCCGTGGGCACCGCCACGCCCAAAAATAAGCCCCCGAAGGTCCCGTCCCCAAGTTCATCCGCGCAAAAATGCCCAAAAAAACGGGTGGGCTATAGCCTTGGGGGGAGGGGCTGGCCAACTTCGTCCGCCGGACTCGGAATGGGGCGAGCCTTTAAGAGCGCCCTCCGTGTGCCAAAAATAGACCATGGGCACAGCCGCGCCCAAAAATAAGCCCCCGAAGGTCCCGTCCCGAAGTTCGTCCGCCGCAAAAATGCCCAAAAAACGGGTGGGCTATAGCGTTGGGGGGAGGGGCTGGCAAACTTCGTCCGCCGGACTCGGAATGGGGCAAGACTTTGCGAGCGCACGCCGTGTGCCAAAAATAGGACGCGGGCCCAGCCGTGCTCAAAAATAAGCCCCCGAAGGTCCCGTCCCCAAGTTCGTCCGCCGCAAAAATGCCCAAAAAACGGGTGGTCTATAGCCTTGGGGGGAGGGGCTGGCCAACTTCGTCCGCCGGACTCGGAATGGGGCGAGCCTTTGCGAGCGCCCTCCGTGCGCCAAAAATAGGCTGTGGGCACAGCCGCGCCCAAAATAAGCTCCGAAGGTCCCATCCCCAAGTTTGTCCGCCGCAAAAATGCCCAAAAAACGGGTGGTCTATAGCCTTGGGGGGAGTGGCTGGCCAACTTCGTCCGCCGGACTCGGAATGGGGCGAGACTTTGCGAGCATCTTCCATGTAATAAAAATAGGCCGCGGGCACAGCCATGCCCAAAAATAAGCCCCCGAAGGACCCGTCCCAAAGTTCATCCGCGCACAAATGCCCAAAAAAACGGGTGGGCTATAGCCTTGGGGGAGGGGCTGGCCAACTTCGTCCGCCGGACTCGGAATGGGGCGAGACTTTGCGAGCGCACCCCGTGCTGGCCAGGACGCTGGCCCAGCCGCGCCAAAAATAAGCCCCCGAAGGTCCCGCCCCAAGTTCGTCCCGCTGCAAAATGCCCAAAAACGGTTGGGCTATAGCCTTGGGGGATGGGCTGGCCAACTTCGTACGCTGGACTCGGAATGGGGCGAGACTTTGCGAGCGCCTCCGTGTGCCAGGCCACGGGCACAGCCGCAAAAATAAGCACCCGAAGGTCCTGGCCCCAAGTTCGTCCGCTGCAAAATACCCAAAAAACAGGTGGGCTATAGCCTTGGGGGGAGGGGCTGGCCAACTTCGTCCGCCGGACTCGGAATGGGGTGAGCCTTTGCGAGCGCCCTCCGTGTGCCAAAATAGGCCGCGGGCACAGCCGCGCCCAAAAATAAGCCCCGAAGGTCCTGGCCCCAAGTTCGTCCGCCGCAAAAATACCCAAAAAACGGGTGGGCTATAGCCTTGGGGGAGGGGCTGGCCAACTTCGTCCGCCGGACTCGGAATGGGGCGAGACTTTAGCGTGCTCCGTGTGCCAAAATAGGCCGTGGCAAAGCCGCATCCAAAACTAAGCCCCCGAAGGTCCCTTCCCAAGTTCGTCCGCCGCAAAATGCCCAAAAACGGGTGGGCTATAGCCTTGGGGGAGGGGCTTGGCCAACTTCCCCGGACTCGGAATGGGGAGAGACTTTGCGAGCGGCCTCCGTGACAAAAGGCCGTGGGCACAGCCACGTCCCAAAATGAGCCCCCGAAGGTCCCGTCCCCATGTTCGTCCGCCGCAAAAATGCCCAAAAAACGGGTGGGCTATAGCCTTGGGGGGAGGGGCTGGCCAACTTCGTCCGCCGGACTCTGAATGGGGCGAGCCTTTGCGAGCGCCCTCCATGTGCCAAAAATAAGCCATGGTCACAGCCGCGCCAAAAAATAAGCCCCCGATGGTCCCGCCCCAAGTTCGCCCGCCGCAAAATGCCCAAAAACAGGTGGGCTACAGCCTTGGGGAGGGCTGGCCAACTTCGTCCGCTCGGACTCGAATGGGGCGAGTTTTGAGAGCACCCTCCGTGTGCCAAAATAGACCTTGGGCACAGCCGCGCCCAAAAATAAGCCCCCGAAGGTCCCGCCCCTAAGTTCGTGCGCCGCAAAATGCCCAAAAACGGGTGGGCTATAGCCTTGGGGGAGGGGCTGGCCCACTCTGTCCGCCGGACTCGGAATGGGGCGAAGCCTTCGAGAGCACCTCCGTGGTGCCAAAATAGACATGCGGGCACTGCTGCGCCAAAAATAAGCCCCCGAAGGTCCCGTCCCCAAGTTCGTCCGCCGCAAAATGCCCAAAAACGGGTGGGCTATAGCCTTGGGGGAGGGGCTGGCCCACTTCTGTCCGCCAGACTCGAATGGGGCGAGACTTTGCGAGCGCCTCTGTGCGCCAAAATAGGCTGCGGGCACAGCCGCGCCCAAAAATAGGCCCCCGAAGGTCCCGTCCCCAAGTTCGTCCGCCGCAAAGATGCCCAAAAAACGGGTGGTCTATAGCCTTGGGGAGAGGGGCTAGCCCACTTCGTCCGCCGGACTCGGAATGGGGAGAGACATTGCGAGCGCCCTCCGAGTGCCAAAAATAGGCCGCGGGCACAGCCGCGCCCAAAAATAGGCCCCCGAAGGTCCCGTCCCCAAGTTCGTCCGCCGCAAAGATGCCCAAAAAACGGGTGGTCTATAGCCTTGGGGGGAGAGGCTGGCCTACTTCGTCCGCTGGACTCAGAATGGGGCGAGACTTTGCGAGCGCCCTCCGTGTGCCAAAAATAGACCGCGGGCACAGCCGCGCCCAAAAATATGCCCCCGAAGGTCCCGTCACCAAGTTCGTCCGCCGCAAAAATGCCCAAAAAACGGGTGGGCTATAGCCTTGGGGGGAGGGGCTGGCCCACTTCGTCCGCCAGACTCGGAATGGGGCGAGACTTTACGAGCGCTCTCCGTGCACCAAAAATAGGCTGCAGGCACAGCCGCGCCCAAAAATAGGCCCCCGATGGTCCCGTCCCCAAGTTTGTCCGCCGCAAAAATGCCCAAAAAACAGGTGGGCTATAGCCTTGGGGGGAGGGGCTGGCCAACTCGTCCGCCGGACTCGGAATGGGGCGAGTTTTGAGAGCACCTCCGTGTGCCAGAATAGACCGTGGGCACAAACGCGCCCAAAAATAAGCCCCCGAAGGTCCTGGCCCCAAGTTCGTCCGCCGCAAAATGCCTAAAAACGGGTGGGCTATAGCCTTGGGGGAGGGGCTGGCCAACTTCGTCCGGACTCGGAATGGGGCGAGCCTTGAGAGCACCCTCCGTGTGGCAAAAATAGACCGCGGGCACAGCTGCGCCCAAAAATAAGCCGCCGAAGGTCCCGTCCCCAAGTTCGTCCGAAGCACAAATGCCCAAAAAACGGGTGGGCTATAGCCTTGGGGGGAGGGGCTGGCCCACTTCGTCCGCCGGCCTCGGAATGGGCCGAGACTGCGAGCGCCTCCGTGCGCCAAAATAGGCTGCGGCACAGCCGCGCCCAAAAATAGGCCCCCGAAGGTCCCGTCCCCAAGTTCATCCGCCGCAAAGATGCCCAAAAAATGGGTGGTCTATAGCCTTGGGGGGAGGGGCTGGCCTACTTCGTCCGCCGGACTCGGAATGGGGCGAGACTTTGAGAGCACCCACCGTGTGCCAAAAATAGACCGAGGGCCCAGCCGAGCACAAAAATAAGCCCCCGAAGGTCCCGTCCCCAAGTTCGTCCGCAGCAAAAATGCCCAAAAAACGGGTGGGCTATAGCCTTGGGGGGAGGGGCTGGCCACCTTCGTCCGCCGGACTCGGAATGGGGCGAGACTTTGCGAGCGCACCCCGTGTACCAAAAATAGGCCGCGGGCCCAGCCGTACTCAAAAATAAGCCCCCGAAGGTCCCGTCTCCAAGTTCATCCGCTGCAAAAATGCCCAAAAAACGGGTGGGCTATAGCCTTGGGGGAATGGGCTTGGCCAACTTCTGTCCGCCGGACTCGGAATGGGGCGAGACTTTGCAGCGCCTCCGTGTGCCAAAATAGGCCGCGGATACAGCCGCTCCCAAAAATAAGCCCCCGAAGGTCCTGCCAAGTTCGTCCGCCGCAAAATGCCTAAAAACGGGTGGGCTATAGCCTTGGGGGAGGGGCTGGCCAACCTGTCCGCCGGAATCGGAATGGGGCGAGACTTTGCAGTGCCTCCGTGGTGCAAAAAATAGGCCGTGCAGAGCCGCACCCAAAAATAAGCCTCCCGAAGGTCCCGCCCAAGTTCGGCCCTCGTAAAATGCCCAAAAACGGGTGGGCTATAGCCTTGGGGGAGGGGCTGGCCAACTTCCCGAATCGGAATGGGGCGAGACTTGCGAGCGCCTCCGTGCAAAATAGGCCGTGGGCAAAGAAGCACCCAAAAATAAGCCCCCGAAGGTCCCGCCCCAAGTTCATCCGCCGCAAAATGCCTAAAAACGGTGGGCTATAGCCTTGGGGGGAGGGGATGGCCAACTTCATCCGCCGGACTCGGAATGGGGCGAGACTTTGCGAGCGCGCTCCGTGTGCCAAAGATAGGCCGTGGGCAAAGCCACGCCTAAAAATAAGCCCCCGAAGGTCCCGTCCCCAAGTTCGTCCGAAGCAAAAATGCCCAAAAAACGGGTGGGCTATAGGCTTGGGGGGAGGGGCTGGCCAACTTCGTCCGCCGGACTCGGAATGGGGCGAGACTTTGCGAGCACCCTCCGTGTGCCAAAAATAGGCCGCGGGCACACTCGTGCCCAAAAATAAGCCCCCGAAGGTCCCGTCCCCAAGTTCATCCGCCGTAAAAATGCCCAAAAAACGGGTGGGCTATAGCCTTGGGGGGAGGGGCTGGCCAACTTCGTCCACCGGACTCGGAATGGGGCGAGACTTTGAGAGCGCACACCGTGTGCCGACCGTGGGCACAGCCGCGCCCAAAAATACCCCTCGAAGGTCCCGTCCCCAAGTTCTTCCGCCGTAAAAATGCCCAAAAAACGGGTGGGCTATAGCCTTGGGGGGAGGGGCTGGCCAACTTCGTCCGCCGGACTCGGAATGGGGCGAGACTTTGCGAGCGCACCCCGTGTGCCAAAAATAGGCCGCGGGCCCAGCCGTACTCAAAAATAAGCCCCCGAAGGTCCCGTCCCCAAGTTCATCCGCTGCAAAAATGCCCAAAAACGGGTGGGCTATAGCCTTGGGGGGATGGGCTGGCCAACTTCGTCCGCCTGACTCGGAATGGGGCGAGACTTTGCGAGCGCCTCCGTGTGCTGTAGACGCAGCCGCTGGAAAATAAGCCTCAAGGTCCCGCTGCCAAGTTCTGTCCCGCCGCAAAATGCCTAAAAACGGGTGGGCTATAGCCTTGGGGGAGGGGCTACAACTTCGTCCGCCGGAATCGGAATGGGGCGAGACTTTTGCGAGCGCCTCCGTGTGCAAAAATAGGCGTGGGCAGAGCCGCACCCAAAAATAAGCCCCCGAAGGTCCCGTCCCCAAGTTCATCCGCCGCAAAAATGCCCAAAAAACGGGTGGGCTATAGCCTTGGGGGGAGGGGATGGCCAACTTCATCCGCCGGACTCGGAATGGGGCGAGACTTTGCGAGCGCGCTCCGTGTGCCAAAGATAGGCCGTGGGCAAAGCCGCGCCTAAAAATAAGCCCCCGAAGGTCCCGTCCCCAAGTTCGTCCGAAGCAAAAATGCCCAAAAAACGGGTGGGCTATAGGCTTGGGGGGAGGGGCTGGCCAACTTCGTCCGCCGGACTCGGAATGGGGCGAGACTTTGCGAGCACCCTCCGTGTGCCAAAAATAGGCCGCGGGCACACTCGTGCCCAAAAATAAGCCCCCGAAGGTCCCGTCCCCAAGTTCATCCGCCGTAAAAATGCCCAAAAACGGGTGGCTATAGCCTTGGGGGAGGGCTGGCCAACTTCGTCCACCGGACTCGGAATGGGGCGAGACTTTGAGAGCACCCTCCGTGTGCTGTGGGAGACCGTGGGCACAGCCGCGCCCAAAAATAAGCCCCCAAGGTCCTGGCCCCAAGTTCGTCCGCCGCAAAATGCCCAAAAACGGGTGGGCTATAGCCTTGGGGGAGGGGCTGGCCAACTTCGTCCGCCGGACTCGAATGGGGCGAGACTTTGCAGCGCACCCCGTGTGCCAAAATAGCCGCGGGCCCAGCCGCATTTCAAAAATAAGCCCCCGAAGGTCCTGGGCCCCCAAGTTCATCCGCTGCAAAAATGCCCAAAAACGGGTGGGCTATAGCCTTGGGGGGATGGGCTGGCCAACTTCGTCCGCCTGACTCGGAATGGTGCGAGACTTTGCAGCGCCTCCGTGTGCTAGGCCGCGACGCAGCCGCTGAAAAATAAGCCTCGAAGGTCCCGCTGCCAAGTTCGGCCCGCCGCAAAAATTCCCAAAAAACGGGTGGGCTATAGCCTTGGGGGGAGGGGCTGGCCAACTTCGTCCGCCGGAATCGGAATGGGGCGAGACTTTGCGAGCGCCCTCCGTGTGCAAAATATAGGCCGTGGGCAGAGCAAGCACCCAAAAATAAGCCCCGAAGGTCCCTTCCCCCAGTTCATCCGCCGCAAAAATGCCCAAAAAACGGGTGGGCTATAGCCTTGGGGGGAGGGGATGGCCAACTTCATCCGCCGGACTCGGAATGGGGCGAGACTTTGCGACCGCGCTCCATGTGCCAAAGATAGGCCGTGGGCAAAGCCACGCCTAAAAATAAGCCCCCGAAGGTCCCGTCCCCAAGTTCGTCCGAAGCAAAATGCCTAAAAACGGGTGGGCTATAGGCTTGGGGGAGGGTTGGCCAACTTCGTCCGCCTGGACTCGGAATGGGGCGAGACTTTGCAGCACCTCCGTGTGCCAAAAATAGGCCGCGGGCACACTCGTGCCCAAAAATAAGCCCCCGACGGTCCCGTCCCCAAGTTCATCCGCCGTAAAAATGCCCAAAAAACGGGTGGGCGATAGCCGGGGGGGGAGGGGCTGGCCATCTTCGTCCACCGGACTCGTAATCGTGCGAGACTTTGCGAGCGCCCTCCATGTGTCAAAAAATAGCCCACGGGCACAGTCGCGCCCAAAAATTAGCCCCCCGAAGGTCCCGCCCCAAGTTCGTCCCGCCGCAAAATGCCCAAAACGGGTGGGCTATATAGCCTTGGGAGGGGCTGGCCCACTTTGTCCGCCGGACTGGAATGGGGCGATCCTTGCAGCGCCTCCGTGTGCCAAAAATAGGCCGTGGCAAAGCCGCCCAAAAATAAGCCCCGAAGGTCCTGGCCCCCAAGTTCGTCCGCCGCAAAATGCCCAAAAACGGGTGGGCTATAGCCTTGGGGGAGGGGCTGGCCAACTCTTCCGCCTCGGACTCGGAATGGGGCGAGATACTGCAGCACCCTCCGAGTGCCAAAATAGGCCGCAGGCACAGCCGCACCCAAAAATAAGCCCCCAAAGGTCCTGGCCCCCAAGTTCGCTCTAAAAAAATGCCCAAAAATGGGTGGGCTATAGCCTTGCGGGAGGGGCTGGCCAACTTCGTCCGCCTCGGACTCGGAATGGGGCGAGACTTTGCGAGCCCTCCGTGTGCCAAAATAGGCCGGGCACAGCCGCGCCCAAGAATGAGCCCCCGCAGGTCCCATCCCCAAGTTCGTCCGCCGCAAAATGCCCAAAAACGGGTGGGCTATAGCCTTGGGGGATGGGCTGGCCAACTTCGTCCGCACGACTCGGAATGGGGCGAGACTTTGCGAGCGCCTCCGTGGTGCCAAAAATAGGCCGCGGACACAGCCGCTCCCAAAAATAAGCCTCGAAGGTCACGCCAAGTTCGTCCGCCGCAAAAATGCCCAAAAACGGGTGGGCTATAGCCTTGGGGGAGGGGTGGCCAACTTCATCCGCTCGGACTCGGAATGGGGCGAGACTTTGCAGCGCTCCGTGTGCAAAATAGGCCATGGGCAGAGCCGCGCCCAAAAATAAGCCCCCGAAGGTCCCGCCCCAAGTTCGTCCCGCTGCAAAATACCCAAAACAGGTGGGCTATAGCCTTGGGGGAGGGGCTGGCCAACTTCGTCCGCCGGACTCGGAATGGGGCGAGCCTTGCGAACGCCTCCGTGTGTAGGCCGCGGCAGCCGCGCCCAAAAATAAGCCCCCGAAGGTCCCGCCCCAAGTTCGTCCGCAAAAATTCCCAAAAAACGGGTGGGCTATAGCCTTGGGGGAGGGGATGGCCAACTTCATCCGCCGGACTCGGAATGGGGCGAGACTTTGCGAGCGCGCTCCGTGTGCTGCAAAATAGGCCGTGGCAAAGCCGCGCCTAAAAATAAGCCCCGAAGGTCCTGGCGTCCCCAAGTTCGTCCAAGCAAAATGCCCAAAAACGGGTGGGCTATAGGCTTGGGAGGAGGGGCTTGGCCAACTTCGTCCGGCGGACTCGGAATGGGGCGAGACTTTGCGAGCGCCCTCCATGTGCCAAAAATAGGCCGCAGGCACAGCCATGCCCAAAAATAAGCCCCCGAAGGTCCCGTCCCCAAGTTCGTCCGCCGCAAAAATGCCCAAAAAATGGGTGGGATATAGCCTTGGGGGGAGGGCCTGGCCAACTGTCCGCCGGGCTCGGATTAGGGCGTGACTATGCAAGCGCCCTCCGTGTGCCAAAAATAGACGATTGGCACAGCCGCACCCAAAAATATGCCCCCGAAGGTCCCGTCCCCAAGTTCGTCCGCCGCAAAAATGCCCAAAAAATGGGTGGGATATAGCCTTGGGGGAGGGCCTGGCCAACTTCGTCCGCCGGAATCGGAATGGGGCGAGACTTTGCAGTGCCTCCGTGGTGCGAAAATAGGCTGTGGGCAAAGCCGCGCCCAAAAATAAGCCCCAAGGTCCCGCCCCAAGTTCGTCCGCCGCAAAATGCCCAAAAACGGGTGGGCTATAGCCTTGGGGGAGGGGCTGGCCCACTGTCCGCCTCGGACTCGGAATGGGAGAGACATTGCAGCGCCTCCGAGTGCCAAAATAGGCCGCGGCACAGCCGTACTCCAAAAATAAGCTCCCCAAAGGTCCTGGCCCGCAAGTTCGTCCGCAGCAAAATGCCCAAAAACGGGTGGGCTATAGCCTTGCGGGGAGGGGCTGGCCAACTTCGTCCGCCGGACTCGGAATGGGGCGAGACTTTGCGAGCGCCCTCCCTGTGCCAAAAATAGGCCGCAGACGCAGCCACGCCCAAAAATAAGCCCCCGAAGGTCCCGTCCACAAGTTCGTCCGCCGCAAAAAAGCCCAAAAAACGGGTGGGCTATATAGCCTTGGGGGGAGGGGCTGGCCAACTTCGTCCAACGGACTCGGAATGGGGCGAGACTTTGTGAGTGCCCTCCGTGTGCCAAAAATAGGCTGTGGGTAAAGCTGCATCCAAAACTAAGCCCCCGAAGTTCCCGTCCCCAAGTTCGTCCGCCGCAAAAATGCCCAAAAAACGGGTGGGCTATAGCCTTGGGGGGAGGGGCTGGCCAACTTTGTCCGCCGGACTCGGAATGGGGCGAGACATTGCGAGCACCCTCCAAGTGCCAAAAATAGGCCGCGGGCACAGCCGCAGCCAAAAATAAGCACCCGAAGGTCCCGTCCCCAAGTTCGTCCGCCGCAAAAATGCCCAAAAAACGGGTGGGCTATAGCCTTGGGGGGAGGGGCTGGCCAAATTCGTCCAACGGACTCGGAATGGGGCGAGACTTTGCGAGTGCCCTCCGTGAGGGAAAAATAGGCCGTGGGCACAGCCGCGCCCAAAAATAAGCCCCCGAAGGTCCTGGGCCCCAAGTTCGTCCGCCGCAAAATGCCCAAAACGGGTGGGCTATAGCATTGGGGGAGGGGCCGCCAACTCTGTCCAACGCACTCGGAATCGGGTGATACTTTTGCGAGCACCCTCCGAAAAATAGGCCGCGGGCACAGCCGCATTCCAAAAATAAGCCCCGAAGGTCCCGTCCCCAAGTTCGTCCGCCGCAAAATGCCGAAAACGGGTGGGCTATAGCCTTGGGGGAGGGGCTGGCCAATCTTCGTCCAACGGACTCGGAATGGGGCGACTTTCGAGTGCCTCCGTGTGCCAAAATAGACCAGGCACAGCTGCGCCAAAAATAAGCCCCCAAGGTCCCGCCCCAAATTCGTCCGCCGCAAAATGCCCAAAAACGGGTGTGCTATAGCCTTGGGGGAGGGGCTGGCCAACTTCATCCTCCGGACTCGGAATGGGGCGAGACTTTACGAGCACCCTCCGTGTTAAATAGGCCGCGTGCACAGCCGCGCCCAAAAATAAGCCCCGAAGGTCCTGGCCCCCAAGTTCGTCCGCAAAAATGCCCAAAAATGGTCAGCTTATAGCCTTGGGGGGAGGGGCTGGCCAACATCGTCCGCCGGACTCGGAATGGGACGAGACTTTGCGAGTGCCCTCCGTGTGCCAAAAATAGGCCCCGGTCACAGCCGCACCCAAAAATAAGATCCCGAAGGTCCCGTCCCCAAGTTCGTCCGCCGCAAAAATGCCGAAAAAACGGGTGGGCTATAGCCTTGGGGGGAGGGGCTGGCCAACTTCGTCCAACGGACTCAGAATGGGGCGAGACTTTGCGAGTGCCCTCCATGTGCCAAAAATAGGCCGTGGGCACAGCCGCGCAAAAACAATCCCCCGAAGGTCCCGTTCCCAAGTTCGTCCGCCGCAAAATGCCGAAAAAACGGGTGGGCTATAGCCTTGGGGGGAGGGGCTGGCCAACTTCGTCCAACGGACTCGGAATGGGGCGAGACTTTGCGAGTGCCCTCCGTGTGCCAAAAATAGGCCGTGGGCACAGCCGCGCCCAAAAATAAGCCCCCGAAGGTCCCGTCCCCAAATTCGTCCGCCGCAAAAATGCCCAAAAAACGGGTGTGCTATAGCCTTGGGGGGAGGGGCTGGCCAACTTCATCCTCCGGACTCGGAATGGGGCGAGACTTTACGAGCACCCTCCATGTGCCAAAAATAGGCCGCAGGCACAGTCGCACCCAAAAATAAGCCCCCGAAGGTCCCATCCCCTAGTTCGTCCGCCGCAAAAATGCCCAAAAAACGGGTGGGCTATAGCCTTGGAGGAAGGGGCTGGCCCACTTCGTCCGCCGTACTCGGAATGGGGTGAAACTTTGCGAGCGCCCTCCATGTGCCAAAAATAGGCCGCGGGCACAGCCATGCCCAAAAATAAGCCCCCGAAGGTCCCGTCCCCAATTTCGTCCGCCGCAAAAATGCCCAAAAAACGGGTAGGCCATAGCCTTGGGGGGAGGGGCTGGCCAACTTCTTCCGCCGGACTCGGAATGGGGCGAGACTTTGCGAGCACCCTCCGTGTGCCAAAAATAGGCCGCGGTCTCAGCCACCCCCAAAAATAAGCCCCCGAAGGTCCCGTCCCCAAGTTCGTCCGCCGCAAAAATGCCCAAAAAACGGGTAGGCCATAGCCTTGGGGGGAGGGGCTGGCCAACTTCTTCCGCCGGACTCGGAATGGGGCGAGACTTTGCGAGCACCCTCCGTGTGCCCAAAATAGGCCGCGGTCTCAGCCACCCCCAAAAATAAGCCCCGAAGGTCCTGGCCCCCAAGTTCGGTCCCGCCGCAAAAAGCCCAAAAACGGTGGGCTATAGCCTTGGGGGAGGGGCTGGCCAGCCTCTGGCTGACTCGGAATGGGGTGAGACTTTGCAGCGCCTCCATGTGCCAAAATAGGCCGCGGCACAGCCATGCCCAAAAATAAGCCCCCAAGTTCCCCGTCCCCACCTCCCGCCGCAAAAATGCCCAAAAAACGGGTAGGCCATAGCCTTGGGGGGAGGGGCTGGCCAACTTCTTCCGCCGGACTCGGAATGGGGCGAGACTTTGCGAGCACCCTCCGTGTGCCAAAAATAGGCCGCGGGCACAGGCGTACCCAAAAATAAGCCCCTGAAGGTCCTGTCCCCAAGTTCGTCCGCCGCAAAAATGCCCAAAAAACGGTTGGGCTATAGCCTTGGGGGGAGGGGCTGGCCAACTTCGTCCGCCGGACTCGGAATGGGGCGAGACTTAGCGAGCATCCTCCGTGTGCCAAAAATAGGCCACGGGCACAGCGGCGACAAAAACTAAGCCCCCGAAGGTCCCATCCCCAAGTTCGTCCGCCGCAAAAATGCCCAAAAAATGGGTGGGCTATAGCCTTGGGGGGAGGGGCTGGCAAACTTCGTCCGCCGGACTCGGAATGGGGCGAGACTTTGCGAGAGCCCTCCATGTGCCAAAAATAGGCCGCGGACACAGTCGCACCCAAAACTAAGCCCCGAAGCTCCCGTCCCCAAGTTCGTCCGCCGCAAAAATGCCCAAAAAACGGGTGGGCTATAGCCTTGGGGGGAGGGGCTGGCCAACTTCGTCCGCCGGACTCGGAATGGGGCGAGACTTTGTGATCGCCCTCCGTGTGCAAAAAAATAGGTAGCGGGCACAGCCGCGCCAAAAAATAAGCCCCCCAAGGTCCCGTCCCCAAGTTCGTCCGCCGCAAAAATGCCCAAAAAACGGGTGGGCTAAAGCCTCGGGGGGAGGGGCTGGCCAACTTCGTCCGCCGGACTCGGAATGGGGCGAGACTTTGTGAGCGCCCTCCATGTGCCAAAAATAGGCCGCGGACACAGCCGCGGCCAAAAATAAGACCCCGAAGGTCCCATCCCCAAGTTCGTCCGCCGCAAAAATGCCCAAAAAAGGGGTGGGCTATAGCCTTGGGGGGAGGGGCTGGCCAACTTCATCCGCCGGACTCGGAATGGTGCGAGACATTTAGAACGCCCTCCGTGTGCCAAAGGCCGCGACAAAGCCGCAACAAAAATAAGCCCCCGACAATCCCGCCCCAAGTTCGTCCGGGCCGCAAAATGCCTAAAAACGGGTGGGCTATAGCCTTGGAGGAAGGGGCTGGCCAACTGACCGCCGTACTGAACGGGGCGAAACATTGCAGCGCCTCCATGTGCAAAATAGGCCGCGGCCACAGCCGTGGCTGCAAAAATAAGCCCCCGAAGGTCCCGCCCCCACTCCCGCCCGCAAAATGCCCAAAAACGGGTAGCCATAGCCTTGGGGGAGGGCTGGCCAACTTCTTCCGCCTCGGACTCGGAATGGGGCGAGACTTTGCGCAGCGCCTCCGTGTGCCAAAATAGGCCGTGGGTCTCAGCCACCCCAAAAATAAGCCCCGAAGGTCCCGTCCCCAAGTTCGTCCGCGCCGCAAAAAGCCCAAAAATGGGTGGGCTATAGCCTTGGGGGAGGGGGCTGGCCAGCCGTCCGCCGGACTCGGAATGGGGCGAGACTTTGCAGCGCCTCCGTGTGCCAAAATAGGCCGTGGGCACAGCGCGCCCAAAATAAGCCCCCGAAGGTCCCGTGGCCCCAAGTTCGTCCGTCGCAAAATGCCCAAAACGGGTGGGCTATAGCCTTGGGGGAGGGGCTGGCCAACTTCGTCCGCCGGACTCGGAATGGGGCGAGACTTTGCGAGAGCCCTCCGTGTGCCAAAAATAGGCCGTGGTCACAGCCGCGGACAAAAATAAGCCCCAAGGTCCTGGCCCCCAAGTTCGTCCGCCGCAAAAATGCCCAAAAAACGGGTGGGCTATAGCCTTGGGGGGAGGGGCTGGCCAACTTCGTCCGCCGGACTCGGAATGGGGCGAGCCTTTGCGAGCGCCCTCCGTGTGCCAAAAATAGGCCGTGGGCACAGCCGCGTAGAAAAATAATCCCCCGAAGTCCCGTCGCCAAATTCGTCCGCCGCAAAAATGCCCAAAAAACGGGTGGGCTATAGCCTTGGGGGGAGGGGCTGGCCAACTTCGTCCGCAGGACTCGGAATGGGGCGAGACTTTTTGAGCACCCTCCGTGTGCCAAAATTAGGCCGCAGGCACACCCGTACCCAAAAATAAGCCCCCGAAGGTCCCGTCCCCAAGTTCGTCCGCCGCAAAAATGCCCAAAAAACGGGTGGGCTATAGCCTTGGGGGGAGGGGCTGGCCGACTTCGTCCGCCGGACTCGGAATGGGGTGAGACTTTGCGAGAGCCCTCCGTGTGCCAAAAATAGGCCGCGGGCTCAGCCGCGCCCAAAAATAAGCCCCCGAAGGTCCCGTCCCCAAGTTCGTCCGCCGCAAAAATGCCCAATAAACGGGTTGGCTATAGCCTTGGGGGGAGGGGCTGGCCAACTTCGTCCGCCGGACTCGGAATGGGGCGAGACTTTGCGAGCGCCCTCCGTCTGCCAAAAATAGGCCGCGGACACAGCTGCGCCCAAAAATAAGCCCCCGAAGGTCCCGTCCTCAAGTTTGTCCGCCGCAAAAATGCCCAAAAAACGGGTGGGCTATAGCCTTGGGGGGAGGGGCTGGCCCACTTCGTCCGCCGGACTCGGAATGGGGCGAGACTTTGCGAGAGCCCTCCGTGTGCCAAAAATAGGCCGCGGGCACAGCTGCACCCAAAAATAAGCCCCCGAAGGTCCCGTCCCCATGTTCGTCGGCCGCAAAAATGCCCAAAAAACGTGTGGGCTATAGCCTTGGGGGGAGGGGCTGGCCAACTTCGTCCACCGGACTCGGAATGGGGCGAGACTTTGCGAGCAAACTCCGTGTGCCAAAATAGGCCGTGGGCACAGCCGCGCCCAAAAATAAGCCCCCGAAGGTCCCGTCCCCAAGTTCGTCCGCCGCAAAAATGCCCAAAAAACGGGTGGGCTATAGCCTTGGGGGGAGGGGCTGGCCCACTTCGTCCGCCAGACTCTAATAGCGAGACTTTGCGAGCGCCTCCGTGTGCTGGCCGTGGCACAGCCGCGCCAAACAGCTCCCAAGGCCCCGTCCCAAGTTCGTCTCGCAAAATGCCCAAAAATGGTCTATAGCCTTGGGGGAGGGGCTGGCCAACTTCTTCCGCTGGACTCGGAATGGGGCGGGACTTTTACGAGTGCCCTCCATGTGCCAAAATAGGCCCAGGCACAGCCGCGCCCAAAAATAAGCCCTAATATTCCGCCCCCAAGTTCGTCCGCCGCTAAAATGCCGAAAAACGGCTCATAGCCTTGGGGGAGGGGCTGGCCAACTGGCCCAATGGACTCGGAATGGGGCGAGACTTTTGCGAGTGCCTCCGTGGTGCCAAAATAGGCCGTGGCACAGCCGCGCCAAAAACAAGCTCCCCAAGGTCCCGCCCCCAAATCGCCCGCCGCAAAAATGCCCAAAAACAGTTGCGCTATAGCCTTGGGGGAGGGGCTGGCCAATCTCCACCGGACTCGGGAATGGGGCGAGACTTGCGAGCAAAAGGGCCACAGGCGTAGAAAATAAGCCCCTGAAGGTCCTGTCCCCAAGTTCGTCCGCCGCAAAAATGCCCAAAAACGGCCGGGCTATAGCCTTGGGGGAGGGGCTGGCCACTCGGAATGGGGCGAGACTTTGCAGCATCCTCCGTGGTGCCAAAAATAGGCCGCGGCACAGCGCGACAAAAAGCCCTTCCCGTCCCCAATGTATGGGGCTATAGCCTTGGGGGAGGGGGCTGGCCAACACTCGGGAATGGGGCGAGACAGAAATAAAATCTATAGCTCAAAATGCCAAAACGGGTGGGCTATAGCCTTGGGGGAGGGGCTGGCCGACACTCGGAATGGGGCGACTCTGGTGTGCCAAAATAGGCATGTGCCAAGGGGTTGGCCAATCGAAGCGAGACTTCCGTGCTGTAATAGGCCGTGGCCCGCCCCCAAGGTCCTGAAAATGCCTAAAAACGGGTGGCCATAGCCTTGGGGGAGGGGCTGGCCCAACTGCTCGGACTCGGGAATGGGCGAGACTTTGCGAGCGCCTCCGTGTGCCAAAATAGGCCGTGGCACAGCCGCGCCCAAAATAAGCCCCCGAAGGCCCCGTCCTCCAAGTTCGTCCGCAAAATGCCTAAAAATGGCTGGGCCAGCCTTGGGGGAGGGGCTGGCCAACTTCGTCCGCCGGACTCGGACTGGGGCGGGACTTTACGAGTGCCCTCCATGTGCCAAACATAGGGCCCAGGCACAGCCGCGCCCAAAAATAAGCCCCCGAATATTCCATCCCCAAGTTCGTCCGCCGCTAAAATGCCGAGAAAACGGGTCGGCTATAGCCTTGGGGGGAGGGGCTGGCCAACTTCAATGGACTCGGAATGGGGCGAGACTTGCAGTGCCCTCCGTGTGCCAATAGGCCGTGGGCACAGCGCCAAAAACAAGCCCCGAAGGTCCTGGTCCCGCCGCAAAATGCCCAAAAACAGTTGCGCTATAGCCTGGGGAGGGGCTGGCCAACTACCGGACTCGAATGGGGCGAGACTTTGCGAGCGCCTCCGAGTGCCAAATAGGCCAGCGGGCACAGGCGTACCCAAAAATAAGCCCTGAAGGTCCTGTCCCCAAGTTCGTCCGCCTCGCAAAATGCCCAAAAACGGTTGGGCTATAGCCTTGGGGGAGGCTGGCCAACTCTGTCCGCTCGGACTCGGAATGGGGCGAGACTTTGCGAGCATCCTCCGTGTGCAAGGCCGCGGCACAGCGGCGACAAAACTAAGGAAGGTCCCGTCCCCAAGTTCGGTCCGCCGCAAAATGCCTAAAATGGGTGGCTATAGCCTTGGGGAGGGTTGGCAAACTTCGTCCGCCGGACTCGGAATGGGCGAGACTTTGCAGAGCCTCCATGTGCCAAAATAGCCGCATGGGCACAGTCGCACCCAAAACTAAGCCCTCGAAGCTCCCGCCCCAAGTTCGTCCGCCGCAAAATGCCCAAAAACGGGTGGGCTATAGCCTTGGGGAGGGCTGGCCAACTTTGTCCGCAGGACTCTAATGGGGCGAGACTTTGAGCACCCTCCGTGTGCCAAAATTAGGCCGCAGGCACACCCGCACCCAAAAATAAGCCCCTGAAGGTCCCGCCCCAAGTGCTCCGTCCGCCGCAAAATGCCCAAAAACGGGTGGGCTATAGCCTTGGGGGAGGGGCTGGCCGACTTCGGTCCGCCGGACTCGGAATGGGGTGAGACTTTGCGAGAGCCCTCCGTGTGCCAGGCCATGGGCTCAGCCGCGCCCAAAAATAAGCCCCCGAAGGTCCCGCCCCAAGTCTCGTCCGCCGCAAAATGCCCAATAAACGGGTTGGCTATAGCCTTGGGGAGGGGCTGGCCAACTGTCCGCCGGACCTCGGAATGGGGCGAGACTTTGCAGCGCCTCCGTCTGCCAAAAATAGGCCGCGGACACAGCTGCGCCCAAAAATAAGCCCCCGAAGGTCCCGTCCTCAAGTTTGTCCGCCGCAAAAATGCCCAAAAAACGGGTGGGCTATAGCCTTGGGGGGAGGGGCTGGCCCACTTCGTCCGCCGGACTCGGAATGGGGCGAGACTTTGCGAGCCCTCCGTGTGCCAAAATAGGCCGCGGCACAGCTGCACCCAAAAATAAGCCCTCCAAGGTCCTGGCCCCATGTTCGCCGGCCGCAAAAATGCCCAAAAACGTGTGGGCTATAGCCTTGGGGGAGGGGTTGGCCAACTGGCCCACCGGACTCGAATGGGGCGAGACTTTGCGAGCAAACTCCGTGGTGCCAAAATAGCCGTGGCACAGCCGCGCCTAAAAATAAGCCCCCAAGGTCCCGCCCCAAGTTCGTCCCGCCGCAAAATGCCCAAAAACGGGTGGGCTATAGCCTTGGGGAGGGGCTGGCCCACTTCTGTCCGCCAGACTCGGAATAGGGCGAGACTTTGCGAGCGCCTCCGTGTGCCCAAAGGCCGTGGGCACAGCCGCGCCAAAAATAATCCCCGAAGTCCCGTCCCCAAGTTCGTCCACGCAAAATGCCCAAAAATGGGGGGGCTATAGCCTTGGGGGAGGGGTTGGCCAACTCGTCCGCCGGACTCGGAATGGGGCGAGACTTTGCAGCGCCTCCGTGTGCTGTAGGCCGCGGCACGGTCGCGCCCAAAAATAAGCCCCAAGGTCCCGCCCCCAAGTTCGTCTCGCCGCAAAATGCCCAAAAACGGGAGGGCTATAGCCTTGGGGGAGGGGCTGGCCCACTCGTCCGCCGGACTCGGAATGGGGCGAGACTTTGCGAGAGCCCTCCGTGTGCCAAAAATAGGCCACGGCACAGCCGCGCCAAAAATAAGCCCTGAAGGTCCCGTCCCCAAGTTCGTCCGCCGCAAAAATGCCCAAAAAACGGGTGGGCTATAGCCTTGGGGGGAGGGGCTGGCCAACTTCGTCCGCCGGACTCGGAATGGGGCGAGACTTTTTGAGCACCCTCCGTGTGCCAAAATTAGGCCGTAGGCACAGCCGCGCCCAAAAATAAGCCCCCGAAGGTCCCGTCCCCATGTTCGTCCGCCGCAAAAATTCCCAAAAAACGGGTGGGCTACAGCCTTGGGGGGAGGGCCTGGCCCACTTCGTCCGCCAGACTCGGAATGGGCCGAGACTTTGTGAGAGCCCTCCGTGTGCCAAAAATAGGCCGCGGGTACAGCCGCGCCCAAAAATAAGCCCCCGAAGGTCCCGTCCCCAAGTTCGTCCGCCGCAAAAATGCCCAAAAAACAGGTTGGCTATAGCCTTGGGGGGAGGGGCTGGCCAACTTCGTCCGCCGGACTCGGAATGGGGCGAGATTTTGCGAGCACCCTCCGTGTTGCAAAAATAGGCCGCGGGCACAGCCTGGCCCAAAAATAAGCCCCCGAAGGTCCCGTCCCCAAGTTCGTCCGCAGCAAAAATGCCCAAAAAACGGGTGGGCTATAGCCTTGGGGGGAGGGGCTGGCCCACTTCGTCCGCCGGACTCGGAATGGGGAGAGACATTGCGAGCGCCCTCCGAGTGCTGTGGAAAATAGGCATGGGCACGGCCGCACCCAAAAATAAGCCCCAAAGGTCCTGGGTCCGCAAGTTCGGTCCGCCGCAAAATGCCCAAAAACGGGCTGGCTATAGCCTTGGGGAGGGGCTGGCCAACTTCATCCGCCGGACTCGGAATGGGGCGAGACTTTGCGAGCGCCCTCCGTGTGCCATAAATAAGCCACGGGCACAGCCGCGCCCAAAAATAAGCCCTCGAAGGTCCCGTCCCCAAGTTCGTCCGCCGCAAAAATGCCCAAAAAACGGGTTGGCTATAGCCTTGGGGGGAGGGGCTGGCCAACTTCGTCCGCCGGATTCGGAATGGGGTGAGACTTTGCGAGCGCCCACCGTGTACCAAAAATAGGCCGCGCGCCCAGCTGCGCCCAAAAAAAAGCCCCCGAAGGTGCCGTCCCCAAGTTCGTCGAACGCAAAAATGCCCAAAAAACGGGTGGGCTATAGCCTTGGGGGGAGGGTCTGGCCAACTTCGTCCGCCGGACTCGGAATAGGGTGAGACTTTGCGAGCACCCTCCGTGTGCCAAAAATAGGCCGCGGGCACAGCCGCGCCCAAAAATAAGCCCCGAAGGTCCCGTCCCCAAGTTCGTCGAACGCAAAAATGCCCAAAAAACGGGTGGCTATTTGGGGAGGGTCTGCCAACTTCGTCCGCCGGACTCGGAATAGGGTGAGACTTTTTGCAGCACCTCCGTGGTGCTGGGGCAAAAAGGCCGCGGGCACAGCCGCGCCCAAAAATAAGCCCCGAAGGTCCCGTCCCCAAGTTCGTCCGCCGCAAAATGCCCAAAAACGGCTGGCTATAGCCTGGGGGAGGGCTAACTCTCGTCCGCCTTGACTCGGAATGGGGCGAGATTTTGCGAGCACCTCCGTGTTGCAAAAATAGGCCGCAGGCACAGCCTGGCCCAAAAATAAGCCCCCGAAGGTCCCGTCCCCAAGTTCGTCCGCCGCAAAAATGCCCAAAAAACGGGTGGGCTATAGCCTTGGGGGGAGGGGCTGGCCCACTTCGTCCGCCGGACTCGGAATGGGGAGAGACATTGCGAGCGCCCTCCGAGTGCCAAAAATAGGCCGCGGGCACAGCCGTACCCAAAAATAAGCCCCCAAAGGTCCCGTCCGCAAGTTCGTCCGCCGCAAAAATGCCCAAAAAACGGGTTGGCTATAGCCTTGGGGGGAGGGGCTGGCCAACTTCATCCGCCGGACTCGGAATGGGGCGAGACTTTGCGAGCGCCCTCCGTGTGCCATAAATAAGCCGCGGGCACAGCCGCGCCCAAAAATAAGCCCCCGAAGGTCCCGTCCCCAAGTTCGTCTGCCGCAAAAATGCCCAAAAAACGGGTTGGCTATAGCCTTGGGGGGAGGGGCTGGCCTACTTCGTCCGCCGGATTCGGAATGGGGTGAGACTTTGCGAATGCCCACCGTATACCAAAAATAGGCCGCGGGCCCAGCCGCGCCAAAAAAAAAAAAGCCCCGAAGGTGCCGCCCCCAAGTTCACGAACGCAAAATGCCTAAAACGGGCGGCTATAGCCTTGGGGGGAGGGTCTGGCCAACTTGGTCCGCCGGACTCGGAATAGGGTGAGACTTTACGAGCACCCTCCGTGTGCCAAAAATAGGCCGCGGGCACAGCCGCGCCCAAAAATAAGCCCCGAAGGTCCCGTCCCCAAGTTCGTCCGCCGCAAAATGCCTAAAAACGGGTGGGCTATAGCCTTGGGGGAGGGGGCTGGCGAACTTAGTCCGCCGGACTCGAATGGGACGAGACTTCCGAGAGCCCTCCGTGTGCCAAAATAGGCCGCGGGCACAGCCGCCTCCCAAAAGTAAGCCCTCGAAGGTCCCGGCCCCAAGTTCGTCTGCCGCAAAAATGCCCAAAAACGGTTGGCTATAGCCGGGGAGGGTCTGGCCAACTTCTGTCCGCTCGGACTCTAATAGGTGAGACTTTGCGAGCACCCTCTGTGTGCCAAAATAGGGCCAGGCACAGCCGCTCCCAAAAGTAAGCCCCCGAAGGTCCCGTCCCCAAGTTCGTCCGCCGCAAAAATGCCCAAAAAACGGGTTGGCTATAGCCTTGGGGGGAGGGGCTGGCCAACTTCGTCCGCCGGACTCGGAATGGGGCGAGATTTTGCGAGCACCCTCCGTGTTGCAAAAATAGGCCGCAGGCACAGCCTGGCCCAAAAATAAGCCCCCGAAGGTCCCGTCCCCAAGTTCGTCCGCCGCAAAAATGCCCAAAAAACGGGTGGGCTATAGCCTTGGGGGGAGGGGCTGGCCCACTTCGTCCGCCGGACTCGGAATGGGGAGAGACATTGCGAGCGCCCTCCGAGTGCCAAAAATAGGCCGTGGGCACAGCCGTACCCAAAAATAAGCCCCCAAAGGTCCCGGGCCCCAAGTTCGTCCGCCGCAAAATGCCCAAAACGGTTGGCTATAGCCTTGGGGGAGGGGCTGGCCAACTTCATCCGCTCGGACTCGGAATGGGGCGAGACTTTGCGAGCGCCTCCGTGTGCCATAATAAGCCATGGCACAGCCGCGCCCAAAAATAAGCCCCCGCAGGTCCCGTCCCCAAGTTCGTCTGCCGCAAAAATGCCCAAAAAACGGGTTGGCTATAGCCTTGGGGGGAGGGGCTGGCCTACTTCGTCCGCCGGATTCGGAATGGGGTGAGACTTTGCGAATGCCCACCGTATACCAAAAATAGGCCGCGGGCCCAGCCGCGCCCAAAAAAAAGCCCCCGAAGGTGCCGTCCCCAAGTTCGTCGAACGCAAAAATGCCCAAAAAACGGGTGGGCTATAGCCTTGGGGAGGGTCTCACAACTTCGTCCCACGACTCTGAATAGGGTGAGACTTTTGCGAGCACCTCCGTGTGCAAAGCAAAATAGGCCGCGGGCACAGCGCGCCCAAAAATAAGCCCCAAGGTCCCGCCCCCAAGTTCGTCCGCCGCAAAAATGCCCAAAACGGGGGCTATAGCCTTGGGGGAGGCTGGCTAACTTAGTCCGCCGGACTCTAATGGGACGAGACTTTCCGAGAGCCCTCCGTGTGCTGGGCCAGGCGGGCACAGCCGCGCCCAAAAGTAAGCCCCCGAAGGTCCCGCCCCAAGTTCGTCTGCGCAAAATGCCCAAAAACGGGTTGGCTATAGCCTTGGGGGAGGGTCTGCCAACTTCGTCCGCTGGACTCGAATAGGTGAGATTTCAGCACCTCCGTGTGCCAAAATAGGCCGCGGCACAGCCGCGCCCAAAAATAAGCCCCGAAGGTCCTCCCCAAGTTCGTCCGCCGCAAAATGCCTAAAAACGTGGTTGAAGCAGAATTGGGGAGGGGCTGGCCAACTTCGTCCGCCTCGGACTCGGAATGGGGCGAGATTTTGCGAGCACCTCCGTGTTGCAAAATAGTCATGGGCACAGCCTGGCCCAAAATAAGCCCCCGAAGGTCCCGTCCCCAAGTTCGTCCGCCGCAAAAATGCCCAAAAAACGGGTGGGCTATAGCCTTGGGGGGAGGGGCTGGCCCACTTCGTCCGCCGGACTCGGAATGGGGAGAGACATTGCGAGCGCCCTCCGAGTGCCAAAAATAGGCCGCGGGCACAGCCGCACCCAAAAATAAGCCCCCAAAGGTCCCGGGCCCGCAAGTTCGGGCCCGCCGCAAAATGCCCAAAAACGGGTTGGCTATAGCCTTGGGGGAGGGGCTGGCCAACTTCATCCGCCTCGGACTCGGAATGGGGCGAGACTTTGCGAGCGCCCTCCGTGGTGCCATAAGCCGCGGGGCACAGCCGCGCCCAAAATAAGCCCCCGCAGGTCCCGTCCCCCAAGTTCGTCTGCCGCAAAATGCCCAAAAAACGGGTTGGCTATAGCCTTGGGGGGAGGGGCTGGCCTACTTCGTCCGCCGGATTCGGAATGGGGTGAGACTTTGCGAATGCCCACCGTATACCAAAAATAGGCCACGGGCCCAGCCGCGCCCAAAAAAAAGCCCCCGAAGGTGCCGTCCCCAAGTTCGTCGAACGCAAAAATGCCCAAAAAACGGGTGGGCTATAGCCTTGGGGGAGTCTGGTTCAAGCAACTTCGTCCGCCGGACTCGGAATAGGGTGAGACTTTGCGAGCACCCTCCGTGTGTGGCAAAGGCCGCACAGCCGCACCCAAAAATAAGCCCCGAAGGTCCCGTCCCCAAGTTCGTCCGCCAAAAATGCCCAAAATGGGTGGGCTATAGCCTTGGGGGAGGGGCTGGCGAACTTAGTCCGGGATTCTCGAATGGGACGAGTTTGCAGAGCCCTCCGTGTGCCAAAAAATAGGCCGCGGCACAGCCGCGCCAAAAGTAAGTTTCCCCTCAAGGTCCCTGGGCCCCAAGTTCGCCTGCCGCAAAAATGCCTAAAAACAGGTTGGCTATAGCCTTGGGGGGAGGGGCTGGCCAACTTCGTCCGCCGGATTCGGAATGGGGTGAGACTTTGCGAGCGCCACCGTGTACCAAAATAGGCCGCGGCCCAGCCGCGCCAAAAAAAGCCCCGAAGGTGCCGCCCCAAGTTCGCCGAACGCAAAATGCCCAAAAACGGGTGGGCTATAGCCTTGGGGGAGGGGCTGGCCAACTCGTCCGCCGGACTCGGAATAGGGCGAGATTCTCATGAACACCTCCGTGTGCCAAAGGGCCAGCCGCGGGCACAGCCGCGCCCAAAAATAAGCCCCGAAGGTCCGGTCCCCAAGTTCGTCCGCCGCAAAAATGCCCAAAAAACGGGTGGGCTATAGCCTTGGGGGGAGGGGCTGGCGAACTTAGTCCGCCGGACTCGGAATGGGTCGAGACTTTGCGAGAGCCCTCCGTGTGCCAAAAATAGGCCGCGACTCCAGCCGCAGCATGTAGCCCCGAAGGTGCCTTCCCCATGTTCGTCGCACGGAAAAATGCCCAAAAAACGGGTGGGCTATAGCCTTGGGGGGAGGGGCTGGCCAACTTCGTCCGCCGGACTCGGAATAGGGCGAGACTTTGTGAGCACCCACCGTGTGCTGTGGCAAAATAGGCCGCGGCACAGCCGCGCCAAAATAAACCCCGAAGGTCCCGCCCCAAGTTCGTCCGCCGCAAAAATGCCTAAAACGGTGGGCTATAGCCTTGGGGGGAGGGGCTGGCCCACTTCGTCCGCCGGACTCGGAATGGGGCGAGACTATGCGAGCGCCCTCCGTGTGCCAAAAATAGGCCGCATGCACAGTCGCGTAAAAAAATAAGCCCCCGAAGGTCCCGTCCCCAAGTTCGTCCGTAGCAAAAATGCCCAAAAAACGGGTGGGCTATAGCCTTGGTTGGAGGGGCTGGCCAACTTCGTCCGCCGGACTCCGAATGGGACGAGACTTTGCGAGTGCCCTCCGTGTACCAAAATCAGGCCGCGGGTCCAGCCGTGCCCAAAAATAAGACCCCGAAGGTGCCGTCCCCAAGTTCGTCGAACGCAAAAATGCCCAAAAAACGGGTGGGCTATAGCCTTGGGGGGAGGGGCTGCCAACTTCGTCCGCCGGACTCGGAATGGGACGAGACTTTGCGAGCGCCCTCCGTGTGCCAAAAATAGGCCACGGGCACAGCCTCACCAAAAAATAAGCACCCGAAGGTCCAGTCCCCATGTTCGTCCGCCGCAAAAATGCCCAAAAAACGGGTGGTTTATAGCCTTGGGGGGAGGGGCTGGCCAACTACGTCCGCCGGACTCGGAATGGGGCGAGACTTTGCGAGCGCCCTCCGTGTACCAAAATAGTCATGGGCCCAGCCTTGCCCAAAAATAAGCCCCCGAAGGTGCCGTCCCCAAGTTCGTCGAACGCAAAAATGCCCAAAAAATGGGTGAGCCATAGCCTTGGGGGGAGGGGCTGGCCAACTTCGTCCGCCGGACTCGGAATGGGGCGAGACTTTACGAGCGCCTCCGTGGTGCAAATAGGCCGTGGTCTCAGCCACCCCAAAATAAGCCCCCGAAGGTCCTGGGCCCCAAGTTCGTCCGCCTGCAAAATGCCTAAAAACGGGTGGGCTATAGCCTTGGGGGAAGGTTGGCCAGCTCGTCCCGGACTAAGTATGGGGTGAGATTCGAGCGCCTCCGTGTGCCAAAATAGCTGCGGCACATCCGCACCCAAAAATAAGCCCCCGAAGGTCCTGTCCCCAAGTTCGTCCGCCGCAAAAATGCCCAAAAAACGGGTGGGCTATAGCCTTGGGGGGAGGGGCTGGCCAACTTCGACCGCCGGACTCGGAATGGGGCGAGACTTTGCGAGCGCCCTCCGTGTGCCAAAAAAAGGCTACGGGCACAGCCGCGCCCTAAAATAAGCCCCCGAAGGTCCCGTCCCCAAGTTCGTCCGCCGCAAAAATGCCCAAAAAACACGTGGGCTATAGCCTTGGGAGGAGGGGCTGGCCGACTTCGTCCGCCGGACTCGGAATGGGGCGAGACTTTGGGAGCGCCCTCCGTGTGCCAAAAACAGGCCGTGGGCACAGCCGCGCCCAAAAATATGCCCCCGAAGGTCCCGTCCCCAAGTTCGTCCGCCGCAAAAATGCCCAAAAAACGGGTGGGCTATAGCCTTGGGGGGAGGGGCTGGCCCACTTCGTCCGCCGGACTCGGAATGGAGCGAGACTTTGCGAACGCCCTCCGTGTACCAAAAATAGGCCTAGGGCACAGCCGCGCCCAAAAATAAGCGCCCGAAGGTCCCGTCCCCAAGTTCGTCCGCCGCAAAAATGCCCAAAAAACAGGTGGGCTATAGCCTTGGGGGAAGGGGCTGGCCAACTTCGTCCGCCGGACTCGGAATAGGGCGAGACTTTGAGAGCGCCTCCGTGTGCCAAAATAGGCCTAGGGCAGCCGCGCCCAAAATAAGCGCCCGAAGGTCCCGGCCCCTCAAGTCCGTCCGCCGCAAAAATGCCCAAAAACGGGTGGGCTATAGCCTTGGGGAGGCTGCGAACTTAGTCCGCCGGACTCGGAATGGGACGCAGATTTCTGCGAGCGCCCTGTGCAAAAATTAGCCACGAACCCAGCCGTGCTCCAAAAATAAGCCCCCAAGGTGCCCCCCATGTTCAAGCCGAACGCAAAAAGCCCAAAAACGGGTGGGCTATAGCCTGGGGGAGGGGCTCGCCATCTCGTCCTGGACTCAATAGGGCGAGACTTTGCGAGCGCCACCGTGGTGCCAATAGGCCGCGGGCACAGCCGCGCCAAAAATAAGCCCCGAAGGTCCCGCCCCAAGTTCGTCCGCTCGCAAAATGCCCAAAAACGGGTGGGCTATAGCCTTGGGGGAGGGGCTGGCCCACTTCGTCCGCCGGACTCGGAATGGGGCGAGACTTTGCGAGCGCCTCCGTGTGCCAAATAGGCCACGGCCCAGCCGCGCCCAAAAATAAGCCCCCGAAGGTGCCGCCCCAAGTTCGTCCGAAAGCAAAATGCCTAAAAACGGGTGGGCTATAGCCTTGGGGGAGGGGCTGGCCAACTTGTCCGGGCGGACTGGAATGGGGCGAGACTTTGCGAGCGCCTCCGTGTACGAAAATGGGCCAGGCCGGGCCACAGCCGCACCCAAAACTAAGTGCCCGAAGGTCCCGCCCCCAAGTTCGTCCGCCGCAAAATGCCCAAAAACGGGTGGGGTATTGCCTTGGGAGGGGGCTGGCCATCTTCGTCCGCCGGTCTCGGAATGGGGTGAGATTTCTTTGCGAGCGCTCCGCAGCGGTAGCGCGGCCACAGCTGCGCCAAAACTAAGTGCCCGAAGGTCCCGCCCTCAAGTTCGTCCGCCGCAAAATGCCCAAAAACGGGTGGGCTATAGCCTGGGGGAGGGGTTGGCCAACTTCGTCCGCCTCGGACTCTAATGGGACGCAGAGATTTTTGCGAGCACCCTCCGTGTGCCAAAATAGCCGCGGCACAGCCTCACCAAAAATAAAGGCCCAAGGTCCCCCCCCATGTTCGTCCGCAGGCAAAATGCCCAAAACGGGTGGGCTATAGCCTTGGGGGACGGGGCTGGCCAACTTTGTCCGCCTCGGACTCGGGAATGGGGCGAGACTTTGTGAGCGCCTCCGTGTGCTGTAATAGGCCAGGCTGGACACAGCTGCGCCAAAATAAGCGCCCTGAAGGTCCCGTCCCCAAGTTCGTCCGCCGCGAAAATGCCCAAAAACGGGTGGGCTGGCATAGCCTTGGGAGGGGTTGGGCTGCCAACCCCTGTCCTCCGGACTCGGAATGGGGGTGAGACTTTGCGATCGCCTCCGTGTGCTAAAAATAGGCTGCGGGCACAGCGCGCCCAAAATAAGTGCCCGAAGGTCCCGTCCCCCAAGTTCGTCCCGCAAAATGCCCAAAACGGTGGCTATAGCCTCGGGGAGGGGCTGGCCAACTCTCGGCCTCGCTCGGGACTCGGAATGGGGCGAGATTCTTGAGCACCCTCCGTGTGCCAAAATTAAAAATTAGCCACAGGCACAGCCGCGCCCAAAAATAAGCCTCCCGAAGGCTAGGTCCTTCCCATGTTCGTCCGCCGCAAAAATTCCCAAAAAACTGGTGGGCTACAGCCTTGGGGGGAGGGGCTGGCCAACTTCGTCCACCAGACTCGTAATGGGCCGAGACTTAGAGAGAGCCCTCAGTGTGCCAAAAATAGGCCGCGGCACAAGGCACAGCCGCGCCCAAAAATAAGCTCCCGAAGGTCCCGCCCCAAGTTCGTCCGCCGCAAAATGCCCAAAAACGGGCTGGCTATAGCCTTGGGGGAGGGCTGGCCAACTTCGTCCGCCTCGGACTCGCGGAATGGGGCGAGATTTTGCGAGCACCCTCCGTGGTGCTGTAAAAATAGGCCGCGGGCATAGCTCTGGCCCAAAAATAAGCCCCGAAGGTCCCGGCCCCCAAGTTCGTCCTCGCCGCAAAATGCCCAAAAACGGTGGGCTATAGCCTTGGGGAGGGGCTGGCCCACTCTGTCCGCCTCGGACTCGCCAATGGGGAGAGACATTGCGAGCGCCTCCGAGTGCCAGGCTAGGCCGCGGGCACAGCCGCACTCCAAAAATAAGCCCCCAAAGGTCCCGTCCGCAAGTTCGTCCGCCTCGCAAAATGCTCAAAACGGGTTGGCTATAGCCTTGGGGGAGGGGCTGGCCAACTTCATCCGCTCGGACTCGGAATGGGGTGAGACTTCTGCGAGCGCTCCGTGTGCTGAAATAAGTCAGCGCTTGGACACAGCCGCGCCAAAAATAAGCCCCCGAAGGTCCTGGCCCAAGTTCGCCTGCCGCAAATGCCTGGGAAAACGGGTTGGCTATAGCCTTGGGGGAGGGGCTGGCCAACTGGCCGCCTCGGATTCGAATGGGGTGAGACTTAGCGCCCACCGTGTACTGTAAACAAAAAATAGTAAGGCCATGGGCTCAGCCGCGCCCAAAAAAAGCTCTGAAGGTGCCGCCCCCAAGTTCTGGCGAACGCAAAAATGCCCAAAAAACGGGGTGGGCTATAGCCTTGGGGGAGGGTCACCCACTTCGGTCCGCCTGACTCTAATAGGTGAGACTTTTGCGTAGCACCTCCGTGCCAAAATGCTGTGGCTAGGTTGCGCCAAGGCACAGCGCGCCCAAAAAATAAAGCCCCGAAGGTCCCGCCCCAAGTTCGGGTCTGGGCCGCCGCAAAATGCCTAAAACGGGTGGGCTTATAGCCTTGGGGAGGGGCTGGCGAACTTAGTCCGCCGGACTCTGAATGGGACGGTAGACTTTGCAGAGCTCTCCGCGGTGCCAAAAATGGGTTAGGCCGCGGCACAGCTGCGCTCAACAAAAATAAGCCCCCCGAAGGTCCTGGCCCCAAGTTCGTCCGCCGCAAAATGCCCAAAACGGGTGGGCTATAGCCTTTGGTTGAGGGGCTGGCCAACTCCTGTCCGTCGGACTCCGAATGGGACGAGCTCCTTGCAGCGCCTCCGTGCTTCGCACCAAAAACTCAGGCCACGGCCCAGCCGCCCAAAAATTTTAAGACCCCGAAGGTGCCTTCCCAAGTCTGGCCGAACGCAAAAATGCCGAAAAACGGGTGGGCTATAGCCTTGGGGGAGGCTGGCCAACTTCATCCGCTGACTGAATGGGGCGAAAGGAGACTTGGCGTGAGCGCCTCCATGTGCCAAAAATAGGCCGTGGGTCTCAGCCACCCCAAAAATAAGCCCTCGTCCCGCCCCCAAGTTCGTCCCGCCTCGCAAAATGCCCAAAAACGGGGTGGCTATAGCCTCTGGTCAGAGGGGGCTGGCCAACTTCGTCCGCGGACCTGAATGGGACGAGACTTTGCGAGCGCCTCCGTGTACCAAAATTGTGGCTCAATCAGCCACGGGCCCAGCCGTGCAGCCTAAAAATAAGACCCTGAAGGTGCCGCCCCAAGTTCGGTCCCGCCGCAAAAAATGCCTAAAAACGGGTTGGCTATAGCCTTGGGGAGGGGCACGCGAACTTCATCCGCCTCGGACTGAATGGGGCGAGACTTGCGAGCGCCTCCGTGTGCTGGGGGCTGTGGGAATAAGCCGCTGGGCACAGCCGCGCCCAAAAATACTCTTTTTCTCCCCGAAGGTCCCGCCCCCAAGTGCCCGTCTGCACGCAAAATGCCCAAAAACGGGTTGGCCATAGCCTTGGGAGGGGCTGGCCAACTCTGTCCGCCGGATTCGGAATGGGGTGAGACTTTGCAGCGCCCCACCGTGGTAGCAAAATAGGCCGCGGCCCAGCCGCGCCCACAAAAAGCCCCTGAAGGTGCCGCCCTAAGTTCGTCTAACGCAAAAATGCCCAAAAAACGGGTGCGCTATAGCCTTGGGGGAGGGTCTGCCCACTCTGTCCGGCCTGGACTCGGAATAGGTGAGACTTTGCGAGCACCCTCCGTGTGCCGTGGCCAGGCTGGGCACAGCCGTGCCCAAAAATAAGCCCTGAAGGTCCTGGCCCCCAAGTTCGTCCGCCGCAAAATGCCCAAAACGGGTGGCTATGCTCTTGGGGAGGGGTTGGCGAACCAGTCCGGGACTGGAATGGGACGAGATTTAGAGCCTCCAGGTGCAGGTAGGCCGGCAAGTAACAGCCGCGCCTAAAAATAAGCCCCCGAAGGTCCTGGCCCCAAGTTCGTCTACCGCCGCAAAATGCCCAAAACGGGTGGGCTTATAGCCTGGTTGAGGGGGCTGGCCAACTTCGTCTGGTCCGGATTCGGAATGGGGTGAGACTTTGCGAGCGCCCACCGTGTAGCAAAATAGCCAGCGGGCCCAGCCGCGCCCCAAAAAAAAAAGCCCTCGAAGGTGCCGTCCCCAAGTTCAAGCCGAACGCAAAATGCCCAAAAACGGGTGCGCTGATAGCCTTGGGGAGTGGTTCAGCCCACTTCGTCCGCCTGGACTCGGAATAGGGTGAGATTTTGCAGCACCTCCGGTGCCAAAATAGGTCGGCACAGGCGCGCCCAAAAATAAGCCCCGAAGGTCCCGCCCCAAGTTCGTCCGCCGCAAAATGCCCAAAACGGGTGGGCTATAGCCTTGGGGGAGGGGGGTTGCGAACTTAGTCCGCCGGACTGGAATGGACGAGACTTTGAGCCTCCAGAAAAATAGCCGGGAACAGCCACGCCCAAAAATAAGCCCTGAAGGTCCTGGCCCCCAAGTTAAATACCACCTCCTCAACGCAAAATGCCTAAAACGGGTGGGCTATAGCCTTGGGGAGGCTTATGGGCACTTCGCCCGCCGGACTCCCATGAATGGGGCGAGACATTGCGAGCGCCTCCGTGTTCCAAAATAGGGCCGTGGCACAACTGCTAAAAATAAGGCCCTCGAAGGTCCCGCCCTGCCTGTCTCGCCTGCCGCAAAAATGCCCAAAAACGGTGGGCTATAGTCTCATTGGGGGAGGGCTGGCCAGCCTGTCCGCTCGGACTCCGAATGGGGCGAGACTTTGCGAGCGCCTCCGTGTGCTGGGGGCCAGCGCGGCACAGCCGCGCCAAAAAAGCCCCGAAGGTGCCGTCCCCCAAGTTCGCTTTAACGCAAAAATGCCCAAAAATGGGTGAGCCATAGCCTTGGGGGAGGCTGGCCAACTTCGGCCCGCTCGGACTCGAATGGGGCGAGACTTCACGAGCACCCTCCGTGTGCCAAAATAGGCCGTGGTCTCAGCCACCCCAAAATAAGCCCCGAAGGTCCCGTCCCCATGTTCGTCCGCCGCAAAATGCCCAAAAACGGGGTGGGCTATAGCCTGGGGGAAGGCTGGCCAGCTTGGCTCCGCTGACTCGCAGGGCGACTTACGAGCGCCTCCGTGTGCTAAAATCAGGCCGTGGCACAGCCGCGCCCAAAATATGCCCCCGAAGGTCCCAGTTCTCCCCTAGTTCACCCGTCTACCGCAAAAATGCCTAAAACGGGTGGGCTATAGCAGCCTTGGGAGGGCTGGCCAACTTCGTCCGCCGGACCTCGTGAATGGAGCGAGACTTTGCGAACGCCTCCGTGTGCCAAAAATAGGCCTAGGCACAGTAACTGAACGAAGCCCTGAGGTCCCGCCCCAAGTTCACCCGCCGCAAAATGCCTAAACAGGTGGGGCTATAGCCTTGGGGGAAGGGGATGGCTAACTTCTCGTCCATTGGATCTTTGAATGGGCGAGACTTTGAGAGCGCCTCCAGGAACAACCAGGCCTCGGGCACAGCCGATCCCAAAAATAAGCACCCGAAGATCCCGTCCCTGTTCGTCCACTTTAAAATGCCTAAAAACGGGTGGGCTATAGCCTTGGGGGAGGGGCTGGCGAGTCCACGGACTCGGAATGGGACGCAGACTTCTGCGAGTGCCTCCAAAGCAAAATTAGGCCGCTGGACTCCAGCCAAAATGCAAAATAAGCCCCCAAGGTGCTGCCTGCATGTTCATTAACGCAAAATGCCTAAAAACGGGTGGGCTTATAGCCTTGGGGGAGGGGGCTGGCCTCTCTGGCCCGGGCCGGACTCGGAATAGGGCGACTTTGCGAGCGCCGACCGTGGTGCCGGGTGTAATAGCCGGGCACAGCCGCGCCAAAAATAAGCCCCCGAACGTCCCGTCCCCAAGTTCGTCCGCCGCAAATGCCCAAAAACGGGTGGGCTTACAGCCTTCCGGGAGGGGCTGCTCACTGTCCGCCCGGACTCTAACGCGAGACTTACAGCGCCATCCGTGTGCCAAAATAGGCCGTGGGCCCAGTCACAGCCAAAATAAGCCCCCAAGGTACTGGGCCTCAAGTTCGTCAAAGCAAAAATGCCCAAAACGGGTGGGCTATAGCTCGGGGAGGGATACAACTTCGGCCCGGTGGACTCGGAATGGGGCGTGACTTGCGAGCGCCCATGGTACGTAGTAGCCAGGCCGTGGGCTACTGCTGCGCCAAACTAAGTGCCCGAAGGTCCTGGCTCCCAAGTTCGTCTCACGCAAAATGCCTAAAACGCTGGTATTGCCTTTGGGGAGGGGGCTGGGCTTACCTCGTCCGCCTCGGGTCTCGGAATGAGGTGAGACTTGCAGCGCCTCCGGTGCGAAAAAATAGGCCTTGGCCACAGCCGCGCCCAAAACTAAGTGGGCCCAAGGTCCTGTCCTCAAGTCTGGTCCGCCGCAAAATGCCTAAAACGGGTGGCTATAGCCTGGGGGAGTGGGCTGGCCATCTTCGTCCACGTCTCGGGAATGGGTGAGACTTTCATGAGCTGGCCCAGGTGAAGGGCTAGGTTACAAGCATAGCTGCGCCTAAAAATAAGCGCCCAAGGTCCCGCCCCAAGTTCGTCTCGCCTGCAAAATGCCTAAAACGGGTGGCTTATAGCCTGGGGGAGGGGCTGGCCAACTTCATCCGCCGGACTCGAATGGAGTAATACGTAACTGAACGAAGTACGCCTCCGTGTGCCAAAATAAGCTGTGGGCACAGCCACAATAAAAATAAGCCCCAAGGTCCCATCCCCAAGTTCGTCCGCCGCAAAATGCCCAAAAAACGGGTGGCTATAGACTTGGGAGGCTGGCCCACTTGGCCCATTGACTCCGAATGGGACGAGACTTGCGAGCGCCCATGTGCTAAAAATAGGTCAAGTGGGCACATCTCACTAAAAATAAGTGCCCGCCAAGGTCCAGCCCCATGTTCGTCTCGCTGCAGTCGCCCGGGCAAAAACGGGTGGGCTATAGCCTTGGGGGAGGGGTTGTCACCTGGCCTGCCGGACTCGGAATGGGCGAGACTTTGCGAGGCCTCCGTGTGCCAAAATCGCCGCCGGCACATACCCAAAATAAGTGCTCGAAGGTCCGCCCCAAGTTCGCCCGCCGCAAAAATGCCCAAAAACGTGGGTGGGCTATAGCCTTGGGGGAGGGGCTGGCAAACTTAGTCCGCTCGGACTCGAATGGGACGAGACTTGCTGCAGTGCCCTCCGTGTGTCAAAATAGGCCGCGACTCCAGTCAGCAGATAAAATTAGCCTCGAAGGTGCTGGTCCCCCATGTCTGGCTTAACGCAAAAATGCCAAAAACGGGTGGCCAGGCCTTGGGGGAGGGCCGGGCCAACTCTGTCTGCCGGGCTCGGAATAGGCTGACTTCAGGTGGAGCACCTCCACCGTGTGTTGTGGCCAGGTCAGCGGGCACAGCCGCCCCAAAAATAAGCCCCAAGGTCCCGTCTCCCAAGTTCGTCCGCCGCAAAAATGCCCAAAAACGGTGGGCTTGGCAGCCTTGGGAGGGGCTGGGCTAACTTCGTCCGCTCGGACTCGGAATGGGGCGAGACTATGCAGCGCCTCCGTGTACCAAAAATAGGCCGCATGCACAGTCACAGAAAATAAGCCTCGCAAGGTCCCGCCCCCAAGTTCGTCTCGTCGCAAAATGCCTAAAACGGGTGGGCTATAGCCTTGGTTGAGTGGGGCTGGCCAACTTCTCGTCCACGGACTGAATGGGACGAGACTTTGCAGCGCCTCCGTGTACTCAGACCAGGCCACGGACTCCAGCCGTGCCTCCAAAAATAAGACTCTAAGGTGCCGTCCCTAAGTTCAAGCGAATGTGAAATGCCTAAAAATGGGTGGGCTATAGCCTTGGGGGAGGCTGCCAACTGTCCGTCGGACTCCGGAATGGGACGTAGACCATGAGTGCCTCCGTGTGCCACACAGGGGCCAATGGCACAGCCTCACCTGGGTGCACAAGCGCCTCGAAGGTCCAGTCCCCATGTTCGGGTCCGCCGCAAAATGCCCAAAAACGGGTGGTTTATAGCCCTGGGGGAGGGGCTGGCTCACTTTGGTCTGGGCCAGACTCGGAATGGGCGAGACTCTTGCGAGCGCTCCATGTACTCAAAAATAGGGCCGCGGCCCAGCCTTGCTCAAAAATAAGACACCGAAGGTGCCGCTCCCAAGTTCGTTTAACGCAAAAATGCCCAAAAATGGGTGAAAGCTTGCTAGCCTTTGGGGAGGGGCTGGCCAACTCGTCCGCCTCGGACTCCGGAATGGGGCGAGATTTACGAGCACCCTCCGTGTGCTGGGCTAGGCCGTGGTCTCAGCCACTCCCCAAAATAAGCCCCGAAGGTCCTGGCCCCAAGTTCGTCCGGCCTATAAAATGCCCAAAACGGGTGGGCTGGTAGCCTTGGGGGAAGGCTGGCCAGCCTGTCCGCTGGACTGCTATGGGGCGAGACTTTTTACGAGCGCCCGTGTGCCAAAATAGGCCGTGGCACAGCCAGCGCCCCAAAATATTCCCCGAAGGTCCCGCTCCCCAAGTTCGTCCGCTGAAATGCCCAAAAACGGGTGGGCTATAGCCTTGGGAGGGGCTGGCCAACTTCTGTCCGCCGGACTCGGAATGGAGCGACTTTGCGCGCCTCCGTGTGCCAAAATAGGCCTAGGGGCACAGCCGCGCCCAAAAATAAGCGCCCGAAGGTCCCGTCCCCAAGTCTGGTCCGCCGTAAAATGCCTAAAACAGGTGGGCTATAGCCTTGGGGGAAGGGGCTGGGCTAACCTCGTCCGCTCGGACTCGAATGGGGCGAGACTTTGAGAGAGCCCTCCGTGCCAAAATCAGCCTCGGGCACAGCCGCGCCAAAAATAAGCGCCCGAAGGTCACGCTCCCCAAGTTCACCCTACTTAAAAATGCCCAAAACGGGTGGGCTATAGCCTTGGGAGGGGCTGGCGAACTTAGTCCGCCTCGACTGGAATGGACGAGACTTGCAGTGCCTCCGTGCGCTGTACCAGCCATGGACCCAGCCGTGCCCAAAAATAAGCCCCCGAAGGTGCCGCTCCCATGTTCGCGAACGCAAAATGCCCAAAAACGTGGTGGCTATAGCCTTGGGGGAGGGCTGAATGACCTTCGTCTACTGACTCCTAATAGCCAGAGACTCTGCGAGCGCCCACTGTGCCAAATAGGCCGCTGGCACAGCTGCCGCCAAAAATAAGCCCCTGAAGGTCCCATTCCCAAGTTCACCAACACAAAATGCCTAAAACGGTGGGCTATAGCCTTGGGGGGAGTGGGGCCCACTTCTGCCTGCCGGACTCGAATGGAGCGAGACTTTGCGAACGCGCTCCGTGTGCTGGGAATAGGCCTAGGCACATCCGTCGCCCCAGAACAAGTGCACCCAAGCATCCGCCCCAAGTTCGTCTCGCCGCAAAATGCCCAAAACGGGTGGGCAGTGGCCTTGGGGGAAGGGCTGGCCAACTTCTGTCCGCCGGACTCGGAATGGGGCGACTCCCTTGAGGAGCGCCTCCGTGTGCCAAAATTCAGGCCTCGGGTACAGCCGTGCCCAAAAATAAGCGCCCGAAGGTCCCGGCCTCCTGTCTCCGCCTTTAAAAATGCCCAAAAACGGGTGGGCTATAGCCTTGGGGAGGGGCTGGCGAACTAGTCCGGGCCGGACTCGGAATGGGACGCAGACTTTGCAGTGCCTCCGTGTGCCAAAAATTAGCCGCTGACCCAGCCGCGCTCAAAAATAAGCCTCGAAGGCACTTCGGCCCCAAGTTCGTCAAAGCAAAAATGCCCAAAACGGGTGGGCTATAGCCTTGGGGGAGGTGGGCTAACTTCGTCCGCGGACTCGGAATGGGGGCGAGACTTTGCGAGCGCCAGCACTGGTAATGGGAAATAGGCCAGGCTACAGCCGTCGCCCAAAACTAAGTGCCCGAAGGTCCCGTCCCAAGTTCTGGGCCCGCCGCAAAATGCCCAAAACGGGTTGGGTATTGGCTTGGGGGGGAGGGGCTGGCCATCTCGTCCGCCGGTCTCGGAATGGGGGTGAGACTTTGTGAGCGCCCGTAGGCAAATAGGCTGCGCTACAGCCGCGCCCAAAACTAAGTGCCCGATGTCCTGGCCCCAAGTTCGTCCGCCCGCAAAATGCCTCCAAAAACGGTGGGCTATAGCCTTGGGGGAGGGGCTGGCCATCTCGGCCCTCGCCTCGGTCTCGGAATGGGGGTGACTTGCGAGCACTGCAGGGGTGAATAGGCTGAGGCGACAGCCGTCGCCAAAATAAGCTGGTCCCACGGCCCCAACTTCGTCCGCCGTAAAATGCCTAAAAACGGGTGGGCTATAGCCTTGGGGGAGGGGCTGGCCCACTTCGCCTGCCGGGATTTCCGGAATGGGCGACTCCTGCGAGGGCCCTCCGTGTGGCCAAAATCGCCGTGGGCACAGCCATACCTAAAATAAGTGCCCGAAGGTCCCGTCCCCAAGTTCGTCCGCCGCAAAAATGCCTAAAACGGGTGGGCTATAGCCTTGGGGGAGGGGCTACAACTCGTCCAGCCGGTCCCTAATGGGCGACTTGCGAGCACCCTGTGTGCTAAAAATTGGCCATGGCACAGCTCGCTAAAATAAGCGCCCGGCGTCCTGGGCCCCCAAGTTCGTCCGCCGCAAAATGCCCAAAACGGTGGGCTATAGCCTTGGGAGGGGCTGGCGCAACTCGTCCGCCTCGGACTCGGAATGGGGCGGCACTCTTACGAGCGCCTCCGTGTTCCAAAAATCGCCGCGGCACAGTATACCTAAAAATAAGTGCCCGAAGGTCCCGTCTCAAGTTCGCCCGCCGCAAAATGCCTAAAACGGGTGGGCTATAGCCTTGGGGGAGGGGGCTGGGCTAACTTTGTCCGCCTTCGGACTCCGAATGGGACGAGACTTTGCGAGCGCCCGTGTGCCAAAACAGGCCGTGGGCACAGCTCACCAAAAATAAGCGCCCCAAGGTCCCGGGCCTCATGTTCGTCTGCAGCAAAATGCCTAAAAACGGGTGGGCTATAGCCTTGGGGGAGGGCTGGCCAACTTCGTCCGTCGGACCCGGGAATGGGGCACTTGTGAGCGCCTCCGTGTGCTAAAAATAGGCCCGCGGACACAGCCGCGCCAAAAATAAGCGCCCAAGGTCCCGTCTCCTGCTCCGTCCGCCGGCAAAATGCCTAAAACTGTGGGCTATAGCCTTGGGAGGCTGGCCAACTTCGCTCCGGGCCGGACTCTAATGGGGCGAGACTTTGCGCGCCTCCGTGTGCTAAAAACAGGCCTAGGGCACAGCTGCGCCTAAAATAAACGCCCCAAAGGTCCTGGCCCCAAGTTCGGGTCCGGCCGCAAAAACGCCCCAAAAACGGGGTGGGCTTGCAGCCTGGGGGAGGGCTGGCCAACTGGCCCCGGCGGACTCGGAATTTGGCGAGATTTCAGCGCCTGTAGTGAAAAATAGGCCATGCCACAGCCACGGCCAAAAATAAGTGCCCGAAGGTCCTGGCCCCCAAGTTCGTCCGCCGCAAAATGCCTAAAAACGGGTGTACAGGTGTCGCCTTGGGGGAGGGGCTGGCTAACTCGTCCGCTCGGTCTCGGCCGGGCGAGACTTGCAGCGCCTGTGTGCTAAAATTGGCCATGGCACAGCTGCGCCCAAAATAAGCGCCGAAGGTCCCGTCCCCAAGTTCATTCAACAAAAATGCCCAAAAACGGTGGCCATAGCCTGGGGGAGGGGCTATCTCGTCCGCTCGGACTCCGGAATGGGCGAGACTTGCAGCGCCCGTGTTCCAAAATCGGCCGCGGGCACAGGCATACCTAAAATAAGTGCCCAAGGTCCTGGCCCCTGCTCCGCCCGCCTTAAAATGCTCTAAAAACGGGGTGGGCTTATGGCCTTGGGAGGGGGCTGGCCAACTTTGTCCGCCGACCTGAATGGGACGAGACTTTGCGCGCCCGTGTGCTGTGGACACAGGGCCAGGCACAGCCACAAAAGCCGCAGCGCCCGAAGGTCCCGTCCCACCAGTCTGGGCAGCAAAAATGCCCAAAACCGGGTGGGCTATAGCCTTGGGGAGGCTGGCTAACTGTCCGCTCGGACTCAATGGGGTGAGACTTACGCCTCCGTGTGCTGTGGCCAGGCTCAAGTGACATGCCCGCGCCTAAAAATAAGCGCCTGAAGGTCCTGGCCCCCAAGTTCGTCCGCCGCAAAATGCCCAAAAACGGGTGGGCTATAGCCTCGGGGGAGGGGTCACAATCCCCTGGGCCTCCTGACCTTAATGGGGTGAGACTTTGCGATCACCCGTGTGCCTGTACAGGCCACGGCACAGCCGCGCCAAAAATAAGTGCCCAAGGTCCTGGTCCCAGTTCACTGCTTAATGCCTAAAATGGGTGGGCTATGGCCGGGAGGGGCGGCCCACCAGTCAGCTGACTCGGAATGGGGCGGTGACTTCTGGCAGTGCCCCGTGGTGCGTGTGTGTGTTGAAAGGCCAAGCACAGCCATGCCCAAAATAAGCGCCTGAAGTCCCGTCCCCAAGTTCTTCCGCCGCAAAATGCCCAAAAACGGGTGGGGACAGACTCCGGGGAGGGCCACGAATTTCGGCCTATTGATCTTGAATAAAGGCATACTACAGATAAGTCTGTATAAAAAGAAGTCAAAGGACACAGCCGCTGGCTCAAAAATAAGCCCCGAAGGTCCCGGGCCCCAAGTTCGGGCCCGGGCCAAGAAATGCCCAAAACGGTGGCTGGCAGCTTGGGGAGGCTGGCCAACCTCCCGTCCGCCTCGGACTCCTGGGAATGGCCGAGACTTCACAGCGCAGGATGGCCAACTCGTCCGGGCCGGCCTCCCACTCGGCGCGAGATTTTGCGCAGCGGCCTCCCGCGCTGGGGGCCAGGGCAGCGGGACAGCCGCCCTT